>JARHVA010003620.1:600000-810000 GCA_037957365.1 Torreya grandis | reverse complement strand
TTATTACAACACACGGGTACTAACATGTCTCTCTAGATTCCTACACCATCACTTTCTACCCATCTGTGAAGAGAGGACCATTCCCTATTTGAGGGATTATGTAGGGGATCGATGGTTCATGGTTGGTATGGAAAATTAGTCTGATAATGCTCTCTCTCCCCACTACAATACTTACTTGGAGACTATACTTGAATTTATCAAGGATACAAGAGTTAGAGTGACTCAAGCTCCATGGATAATTATATCTATCATTGTATTTATGTTGAGGAATCATGTCTATTATAAATGTAATGGATTTATTAGTATACATTAATAGTAGTGGATGTATTATTGTACCATCCATGGTTGGATTTTAATATGATTATTCCCCTTAATGTAGTTATGTTATATTATGTTATATAAGATGCTAGTGATTAGTAACTATTATTACTACATGTTTACTTCTATTTAAAATACTTAGTATGTTAAGGTCTCTAATTAGATTCTCATGGTGTAATATAATGAAAGAATAAGTGTTGTTTAAATATTTTAATTTTTTTTACTACATTATTCTATTAAATCTTTATGAGGATATTACATTATGGTATCATAAGTGAGGCTCAAACTCTAAGAATTAATGAGTCCACTAACATTTTCATATTCTTCTATTCACAGAATGAATAATGGTGTGAGAAAGAGAATTTAGTTAGGGTCATTTGAATGTCAATGATAATAACCTTCTATTTGATCCTATCTAATTTGTTGCTAAACAAGTAGTAAAGTTAGATCAAATTCTTACAGCCATGAATGAGACTAGGGACAAAATCATAGCCTTGGAGTAGAAAATTCATGAACATGAGGAGGAAGCCCCTCAAGATGATCCTAAATATAATCTTACTAAGCAAGAAATTCCTCAAGAGAAGAGACACAAGGAAGTGCCTCAAGATACGAGAGCATGTGTAGCCACAAAATTAGAAAAGGATATGAAAAAAGTGAATCTACCTAAGTTTAATAGAACCATTATGGAAGATGGAGCTAAAACATGGTTGACTGAAATAGAGAAGTATTTCAAGATTCAAAACTACTCTGAGGTCATCAAAGCTATTTGTGGAGATTATCATTTAGATGGAGAAGCAACTACATGGTGGGCCAATAAGAAGTTGAAAATGAATCTGAATTTGCCACTACCACTTGAGAGTATTTTATAAAAATATTTAGATCAATGTGGCTTTCATAGTTATATTTTGACCAAAATCTTATATATTTTCAAAATCCAAAGCAAGGAGACTTGTTGTTGAATGAGTACTAGGAATAGTTCATAATTTTTTTGAAATATATACCCCAGTATCAAGTAGATGAGAGGTTTACGATTAGGAAGTTCATCATGGGATTAAAACCCCATATTGGTGGAGAGGTGGATGTTCATAGACCATCTACCATGGACCAAGTCTTTGAGAAAGCAGTCAAGCAGAAGCAAAAATTGAATTCTCTTGCTCAGGTCAGGGACAAGTTTAAAAAAAAATATGGAAGTTCAAAGCTAACTTTCAAGAAGAAGAACTAGAATTAGAGGAGTGGAGACTCTAAGAGTTAGTTCAAGAATCAAAATACTAGATTCAATAGTGGTTTAGGTAGCAAGAAATTGGGTAATGGTTCTAAAGGTAGTTTCAAGGAAAACCAATAGTCTGATGAGAAGGGACCACCAAGAGGTTGATTCATCTATGGAGGTGACTATTTCATGCATGAATGTACCCAAGATAAGTTGAGGAATAAAGGTTTTGCATTTTAGCAAGAAACATTTTAGAATTGTATTCATGCGATTGTTGATATTAGCAAGCCAAATTCCAAGCTTTACCCATGAAACTATCATGTATTTTATTTGAACATCCAATTTCCATTTTAATAGATATAGGGGCTAAGAAATGTTTTATAGCTCCTAGAATTCTAAATAAATTGTCTATAAAAACTAGGGTAATGGAAAATACATGGTTAGTATAATATGGGAATGACTCTACAGTCTAGGTTGACAAGTGTTTAGTAGAAGCATAAATTAAATTGCTAGAATTCACAATGGTTTTAGATCTTTATGTAGAACCACTAGGGTCATATTATGTGATCTTATGAGTCAACTGGAATGTGAATCATAAGTCCAAGGTTGAATATTATCTAAAAAGGGTTGAGTGTCTTGATGATTCTAAAAATCAGACATTAATCTTGAGTAAGAAAAGGGAGTTAAGGCTTAGGCATACTTATTCAATGCAACTCTGGAAGGCCCAAAGAAAAAGATGTCAAGTATTTATCATTAAGATAAATGAAATGGAGGAAACTAAGGAACCATCAATTGAAGATGATCCTTTCCTTAAAAATTTATATGGTGTCTTTCTAGAGGAATTTATAGGATTGCCTCCTAAATGGGAGTTTGACTTCTTTATTGATATCAAACTAGGATTGGAACCTCAGTCTAAGGATCCATATAAAATGACAACCACTTAATTAGTTTAATTGAAGGCACAACATCAAGAATTGTTATCCAAAGGATTGATTAGACCAAATGTGTCACCATGGGGTGTACCAATTGTCTTTGTTAAAAATAAGGATGACACTCTTTGACTTTGCATTTATTATAGAATGTTGAATAAAGTGGCCATCAAAAATAGGTATCTACTACCATGAATAGATGATCTTTTCGATAAGATGTGAGGAGTAACAATCTTTTCTAAGATTAATATTAGATCTAGATATCATCAGTTAAGAATAAAAGATAAGGATATTCCAAAGATTACATTTAGAACTTGCTGTGGGAAAAATGAGTTTATAGTGTTACCATTTGGGCTAATGAATGCACTTGCAACATTCATTAATCTCATAAACAATGTGTTTAGATATTATCTAGATCATTTTTTTGGGTCTTTTTAGATGACATTATTATTTATTACAAGGATGAATAAGATCATCTTCAACATTTGGAGCTAGTTTTGCAACATCTATGAAATCACAAGATGTATGGAAAATTATCCAAGTGTGTATTTTTACAAAATAAAGTATAATATATATGACATATTATCTCAGTGGATGACATTTTTATTGATCTTGATATGATGAGAGCTATTATAGAGTGGCTGCCACTAAAAAATGTCCATGAGGTAAGGAGTTTCATGGGATTAGTGGGCTATTATAGGAAATTTATTTCAAATTTTTACAAGATAGCTAATCTAATTACCTCTCTATAGTGTAAGAATCAAAGTTTTATCTAGTTGATAGGTATGAATTATCTTTTCATGAATTAAAAAGAAGGCTTAATTTTGCACTAGTGTTAATATTTCTTGATTCTAATGGTCAATTTTTAGTGATAACAAATGCATATAGGGATGGACAAAGAATATTACTTATGTAAGATGGTGTAGTAGTAGCTTATGAGTTAATAAAGCTAAATATTTATAAGGTGAATTGTGCCCCTCATGACCTTGAACTTGTACTAATTATTCATGCTTTACAAATTTGGAGACATTATTTGTTGGAAAAATTATTTGAGCTTAAAAATGATAATTTAGGATTCAAATACATCTTCACCCATCCAAATTTGAATACTCATCAAAGATGCTGGTTAGAGTTTTTGTTTGACTATGAATTTGATATCAATTACATCAAAGGCAAGGAGAATAGAGTAGCAGATGCCTTAAGTTAAATAAGGTACATAGTAGTTGTGGATACTATCAGGAGTACTTTCAAGGATCATGTGATTGAGTTCTCACTAGGAGATAAATTCTATGTTTATGTTTGGAATGTTTTGACTGAGAATGCTCAAAATCCTAGAAATAAAGAATACAACTTATAAAGTGATGGTCTTCTGAGATACAAAAAAAGATGTATGTGTCATATCAAGAGAATCTAATGATCATAATTCTAAAATAAATTCATAACACCCCATATTTAGGACATCCAAGAGTAACCAAGCTGATGGTATAGATTAGATCACTTTATTTCTGAAAGGGAATTAAGAAAGATGTAACAAACTTTGTGCCACATTATTTGGAATGTCAATGAGTGAAAACTAAACATGTGCATTTGGTTGGATTATTATATCCACATGACATACTAGAGTGGAAATGGTAGGTGATCAGTATGAAATTTATCAAAATATTACCATTATCACATAATAGGCATGACATGATCTTGCTTATAATTGATAAACTAACCAAGGTGGCACACTTTATACCAGATATTTTGACAGATGATGCACCAACTCTTGTGAATAGATTCATAAAAAAGTGTATCAATTACATGTATTTATAGAGAAGATCATATTAGATCATGATCTAAGAATGACTTATATATTTTGGTTAACTCTGAATTTTGCTTTGGGTATGAAAATAAACTTCAGTACTGCATGATCCATAATTAATAACAATCAAGTGTCATAGCAGTGGAAAACACACTTGAATAATGGATTGAGACCTTAAATTTATGATTTAATAAAAAAATATTTTTTTAAATGATTATAAAATTTAATAATGGATTTTAAGTATCCATAATATACTAAATTTAAAGAGTGCAATAATAATACTTGAGACAAATTGACATAAATATCAAACCAATTTGATAATGGAGTTCGGCACAATGGCCTATCTTTGAATCCACTCAAAGTGAGGATTGCTCCATTAAATTATCACAAAATATCTTTACAATTTCTTTAGAAGTCTCTTAAATAATCTTTATGGGCTTAACTTTGTCGAAGAGATACTCTCAAACCAAAATTATATAGCTTGAGGCCTTTAAAAATCTCTCTATGGCTCTCTAGCACCCTTCAAAATTATATAACTTGAGGCCTTTAAAAATCTGTCTATGGATCTCTAGCACCCTTTTAGCACTCAATCTTGAAATACATTCAAAACTTGATACAAAATGAACCCCTCACCCCTTTATATAGGTTCATGGGTCCACACAAGGTGGGCTTAGATGATTATCCCTTCCAATTTAAATTAATATTCATAACTATCCCAAGACCATTATTTGTGGGATTTAACATTATCTCCTTTTTAAATAATATTTATCTCCACCTTTTTTTTATGAGATTTATATTATCCCATTATAAATTTATATGGAATTTTGATAATATCCCACATATTTAATTTGTAAGCTTCCACATAATTATCAAAATACCAATTGATTATAATATGTGAGGAATGAGTGAATTAATAAGATAACATTTAATTGGTCCATATTTCCATGTCATCATTTGACCATAGCTTTGACTGGTAATAACTTTTGCATATAGACTCAAAATTAGTCCATTCAAAATGCATCAATTTTTTTTGATGAGCTCTATGCCGTGGTAATGATCAATCTATAATTTGATTTCATTTTTAGAGTGTATATGGATCCTCCTATATCAATCCTCCCCACTAGGAGCTTTTGGACCTCTAAAAGTTGATTAATTAATAAAGAGGTGAGGGTATTTCTCTCTCACTTTTATGGATTTCATCCATTTATCCTTGTTTGGGTACATCCCTTTGAGACCAACTCAAAGATACTCAACATCTCCTCTTCATGAAGTCTGAACCTTCCTATCAAGAATTATATCTTCATGTAATTTTGTTAGATACTCAGGAGCAAAATCATCAATAGAAGGAATGGATACACTTTCATCATGATCTACAATCATCAAAGGCTCATACAATTTTAGATTTTCCACATTCACAATTGAATAAATATGTATATAAGATGGAAAATCTAATTGAAAAGCATTTTTACCAATCTTTTTCATAATCCAAAAAGGACCATACCAGATTGGTTTTAAATTTTTACCTTCACCTATCAGCCTTTCCTTACTGATATGAAGCCATACCAAATCACCTAAAACAAATTGGTGATCAACATGATCTTTGTCATGTCTTGGTTTATACTTTGCTTGAATTTTTTCCAACTGATCTTGGACAGTCTAGTGTACTTGTATATTTTCAATGAACTTCTTGGCTTTAAAAACATCATTACATTCATTAGTAGTTGAATCCTATCCACAAACATCTAAAAGAGATTTAGAAAAATATCCATAACAAAATTCAAAAAGAGGTTTCATAGTAGAATAATGAAGTACATGGTTGTAAGCATGTTGAATATAACATAAATGTTCATCCCACAACTTGGGATGTTTACTGCAATAACCCTTAAGCAAGTGTACCACTATGTGGTTTACAACCTCTATTTGATCATCGATCTGTGGCTAAAATATAGTGATCTTTCTCAACTTAGTGTCCATTAATTCCCATAGTGTTAAACAAAATTCTCCAAGAAACTAAGAATATCGATAAAAAACAATAGAAGTGGGAAAACCAAAATGAACCCATATATACTGAAAGAACAAGTGTGTCATACCTTCCCCTATAATCTGATTAGTGTAAGGAATGAAAACACACATCTTTCTAAATCTATCCACTACCACATATAACTAATCATGTTTCCTTCATGACATAGGCAAACCTCCTACAAAATCCATGGAAATACTTTCCTAGTGATGGGTAACAATAGGTAAGGGAGCGTAAAGTCCCAGTTTCCTATTACTAGGCTTGCTTGTGGTACAAAGAACACACCCCTTAATATATTTGGTAACATTTTCCTACATACAAGGGCAGTAACAATACATTATCAAATGTACAACTGTTTTACCTACTCCAAAAGGACTAGAAATAAGAGAAATATGTGCTTCCCTAATCATGTGCACCCTTTCATTTCAAAGAATGCCAAATTTACCTAAATGATACAAGAGTCCATTATGCACATGTTAGTCTAATTATTCTACCTGTTTACCACTCATTAGATCCTTGTACACATTCTTAAAGTTAGCATCATCAACATATTGTTATTTATAAATTTCATGAGTCAAATAACCATGCTGTAAAAGAATAGATGCAACTACCATAGGAGGCCTAGAAAGCATATCAACAACTTTATTCAGAATATCTTTCTTATACTTGATCACAAGATGAAATTTCTATAGGAAACCCATCCAATAAAAATGCCTAGACTATTGTATCTTGCCCTATGACTAGATATACTAGAGGGGATGAAGATCTATATGTATCATTGTCTCCTTGCCCATTAATTAATGTTTCCACTTCTTAACACTTTAAACCAATGCATACAATTCCTTATCATAAATCAGATAGTTTCTTACGGCACCTGTGAAGGTCTCAGAATGATAGCATACTGGTTTCTTTCCTTACATCAGAACGACTCCCATAGCATAATCACTTACATCCATCTTGATCTCAAATGACTACTATAAATTAGGAAGTGCCAAGATAGGAGCATTACTAATCTTTGTCTTCAAAGTGTTAAAGGCCCTTTGCTGCTTGCATCTCCATTTAAAAACCTATTTTGTACTAGTCAAAGAATGCAAGGGTGATGCAATAAGTGAGAAATTAGTAATGAATTTCCTCTAATATTATACTGCACCAATAAAAATTCTAACCTCAACTACATTATTGGGTTTAGGCCATTTAACTATAACCTCTACTTTTATAGGATCAATTTTCAATTCACCATGTCCTACAATATAACCCAAGTAAACCAAAGAGGTCTTGCCAAATTCACATTTAGATAATTTCAAATAAAGTTTCTCCCTTCTCAAAGCATCCATGACTTTCCTAATACGAATCATATGATCTTCCCAAGACTGACTAAAGATGAAAATATCATCTAAGTAAACTATAACAAAATCATCAAGGAATGGTCTAAAAACATCATTCATTAAATGCATGAATGTAGCCGGTGCATTGCACAAACCAAAAGGCATGACAAGCAATTCAAACAATCCCTATTTTGTCTTAAAATTAGTTTTACAAATATCACCATCATTAACCCTAACCTGATGATAACCACTTTTCAAGTCTAACTTAGTGAAATAAACATCATTTCGTAACTGATCTAGTAAATCATCAATACAATGAAGAGGGTAACGATTCTTAATAGAAATTTTGTTTAAAGCACAAAAATCAACACACATTTTCCATGTTCCATCTTTATTTGGCACCAAAATGATAGGTGAACCAACATGATATGTACTAGGATGAATAACACCCTTTTCCAAAAGTTCTATTACCTATTTTTTGATTTCCTCATTTTCCACCATTGATAACTTGTACATGCCAATGTTAGGGAGAGGAGAATCTTATAACAATTGAATTTCTTGTAAAACTCTCCTTTTAGGGGGAAACCCTTTGGGATCTTGAAACACATCATCATGACTACAAATGATTTCAACCAATTCTTTCTTATGTTTAGGATCACAATTTTACATAGCGTAGGGATATTTTTTTCCTTAGACTTAATCAACATGAGACAAAAAGTCTTGCTTGAATTGACTAGTCTTTTCATTTGTCCTGATGTAACTAAGGAAAGACTCATCTTAACATGATGTGCTATGACTATATATTTAATGTGATCCTTAACAAGAAAGTACTTATTTTCCTCCCTATATAAGATTAATTTTCTATCATAAAGATAAGGGCTTGATCCAAAACTCATAAGTTTTGATTGACAACTATTTCAAGAACATGAAAATAACACAGTAACAATGAATTTGTTGAGAAGAGATGTTTTATTACTCAAGATTGTAATATAACCATATGCTTATCTCTAGGAAGAGATGTATGTTTTCAATTTTGGGTTATGTTTCCATTTATACACAATTTGAAGGTAGGAAGAGGATGTGGAAGGTCACCAAGCTTGAGGGAGATTAGGTGGTTTGAATTTCATGATTTAAAATAATACAAAATTTGAGAAATTACTATTTTTAGAAACTTACTATTTTTATATTGCATTACTAAAATTGAAATTTGGGGCACTTCCATTGGGTTTTTGGGGATAAAAAAACATGAAGAAAAGTTCATGCTATCCCACCATGTTCTCCTCATTCTTAGCTTTTCAATGGTTTAAATAGGAAGTCAATTGGAGATACGATGTAAAAGTTATGGCTCACAGAAGTTGTCATCAATTAGGGTAGAACCATCACCTGAATTGTCACTAGAATTATTTCCCATATCATTCCTCCCTCTTTAAGAAGTAATGATCCCCATTGCATCAATATTCCTCATCAGGTGTGGCAATTGTGTCTTAATTTGATTCTCTATGAGCCACTCATCTTGGTAACTAAGCTGGCCCCTTTTTACCACTTGATAAAGTGGAATAGAGCATCCTCTTGTTGTCTTCATCTAGGTTTTCACAATATGATCCTCCTCCACTAGAGCAAAACTATGTGGATCAAGCTCATCAATGTCTAGTTATTATGCTATGACTAAAGTGTCTAATAGAGGTGGATGATATGGTTTGAGGAGTTTTACATTATATATTGGATGCAAACCAAGGTAAGCTGGTAGGTTCAATTTAAAAGCATTTTCTCCAACTTTTTTAGTGATGGTGTAGGGACCATATCATAGAGGCTGAATTTTTTTGTGTGGGCTTGCAAGTCATTATTTTTGAAGATACAACCAAACCTTGTCACCCATAGAAAAATGGTGTGCAATCTTATGTTTTTCATGGTATTACTTATAATTTTGATTCACCTTCTCCAAGATGTCATAAACTTGATGCTAGATGTGTTACATTTGTTCAATGAACTTTGTTGATTTTGTTACCGTAGATCTCCTATGAGGTGTGTATTTCATTTTGGATAATGGAATAGCTATATCAATTGGTGCCATGGGTTAGAACCTGAAGCATACTTGGAATGGACTATGTTTGGTCAAGCTATGTAGGGACCGATTGTATCCATGTTGTATGAAAATAATCCCTTCATCCCATGTGCATGGATGTTTGGATTGATACATCTAAATCATGTGAACAATCAAGTGGTTCACCACTTCTATCTGACCATCAATTTGTGGATGGAAGGCTATGGACTTCATTATCTTGGTATCCATCATCTTCCATAGAGTGGACCAGAAGATGCTTAGGAACCTACTATCTCAATCTGAGATAATGGACTTGGGTAGACCAAAATGGAGCCACACATGACTAAACTATAGTTGAATAGTTTCTTCAGTAGATATATTTTTATTACAAGTAATCATGATAGCCATTTTTGAAAAATGATCAACTACAACAAAAATAAAATCCTTACCATGTTTTGAAGTGGGCAAACCTGAGAGAAAATCCCTTAAGATAGATTCCTAAGGCTTGTTTGATTCTAGTAATGGTGTGTATAATCCTTGATTCTTATTTGTTGGATTGGCTATCACACATGGGGTGAAATATTTGAGGTACATTTCCATATCCTTTTGCATATGGGTCCAATAGAAGTGTTTTTTAAGAACTACCAATGTCTTTTATACACCAAAGTGTCTAGTTGTCCTACTAAAATGTGCTTCCCATATCATCTTCTATTACTCTGTAGCTGGAATATAGATGTGTTCCATATGATAGAGGACATTATCTTGCAAATAAAAATAAAAAACATGTTTACCTACTTGAAACACATGATATGTATCAACAAAGGTAGGATCTACTTCATACAAATCACCCCAAGTGGTAGTCTTGTGTCCACACAAGTCAAGAACTATTGTGAGCACAGTAATTAGTGGGCAGTTTAGATAATCTATGGTCATATTTGAGATCCCATTTTTGTGTTTGATTATTGTATGGAATTGCTATAGATATGTGGCCCACTTTTGGTGCCTCTCATTTTGTAATTTACTCTACGTCTAGATGAATTCTAATGGTCTGTGATCAATGTGGATGATCATCTCTTTCCCCAAGATGTAGTATATCCATTATTTGTAGGCTTGCACAATGGAATAGATCTCCTTGTCATATGTTGAGTATTTACTAACTGTATCAATGAAATTTTCACTATGATATGCAATAGGATGGTCATGTTACATGATGATAGCTCCCATGGAATATTTAGATGCATCTATCATCAACTCAAAATGTTGATGCAAATATGGCAAGGCAAGAATAGGGGATAACCAAAGTCTGTTCCTCAAATTATCAAATGACCTTTGTTGTATTTCACATCATTGAAATGTAACTTTAGCTCCTCCTTTAGTCAATTGGGTTAGTATCCAAGCAACATGTGAGAATCTAAGAACAAACTTGTGATAAAATTTACAAGACCCAAGAAGTTACAAAGTTATGTGAGGGTCATTGGTGTAGGACATTTTTAAATAACTCAAATATTCTCCAGATTGACATGGACCCCTTACTCATTCACAACATACCCTAAGTAATGAATTGTTTTCATCTTGAATGTGCATTTGTCAAGATTTGCATACAAATTGTGCTCTCAAAGAGTTTGAAGCACCTTACAAACATGTTGCAGATTTTCCTCCCATGTTCTACTATAGATGAGTATGTCATCTAAGTAGACAACCATGAATGAGTTGGTGAAAGGTCATAGGATGTCATCCATCATCCTCATGAAGGTTGCAGGTGTGTTAGTTAAGCCAAAAAGGCATAACCAACCATTTGAAGAGCCCCTCCTTAGATTTGAATGCAGTCTTCTAGACATCAGTGGGATCGATGGGAATTTGGTGATAGTTATATTTGAGATCAATTTTGGTGAAGAAATTCATACCATAGAGTTGGTCCAGTAGGCCATCAATCCTAGGGAGGGCATAGTGATTCTTCACAGTGATTT
This sequence comes from Torreya grandis, assembly GCA_037957365.1. NCBI lineage: Eukaryota > Viridiplantae > Streptophyta > Pinopsida > Cupressales > Taxaceae > Torreya > Torreya grandis. Next base: position 798,389 of record JARHVA010003620.1, on the reverse strand, counting down.
TATTTAGGGCTCAATAGTCAATGCAAAGCCTCTATGTTCCATATTTATTTGGTGCCAAGATAATTAGATTGCCACAGGGTGAAGATTTTGGCATGATGTGACCCTTTTGGATCAATTATTGAATCTATATTTTTATCTCATCATTCTCCAAAACTAATCTATGATACACAAGGCTGTTAGGTAAAGGTGATCCTGAGATCAAATCGATAGAATGTTTTACTTGGTAGTAAATTGGAACTCCTATGGGTGACTTGAATAAGTCACAATATTCTCCCATGATTTATACCATCTACTTCTATCATTGTGTTGATTATGTAGTCAGGACTATAACATCAACCTTTTTGGATTTCTATGGTTTAACCACCATGAGAATGAATTTATTTCTCTTCTCCACCAATCTCTTATATTGCTTGGCACTAATCAGGGAGATAGATGTGGGAGGTGGTACCTTTGGTACCCTATAGAACTCTATTCCAAGAGTGAGGGTGATTCTTTGAATTCATGATTCATAGATGCCATGTCGATCATACATGAATGGCTAACCAAGGAGTACATCACAAACATCTAGATTGACCACATCACATAAGATTTCATCTTGGAAGGGTTTTATTACATATGAAAGAAGACACTGATGGGTGACATGGAGGTCTCTCCCTAGGCTCAACCATCCAATACTATATGGCTTTGGGTAAGGCTTCATAGATAGATTTAGACTTTTCACAACTTTAGCAGAGATTAAATTCTTTTGACTCCCACTATTAAGAATGAAATGTAGAGGTTTAAATTTTACCCATAATTTGGAGTGAAATAACCTTTCCTTATCATCTAGCCTTTCCTTATGGGTATGTGATGAAGCAACAATGGTATCAGGCTTAGCATCTACAATCTCTTCTTCATCCTCTTTGATTGTAGGTTGTGTATGAGATAAAGCAGTAGATGTTGAGTATTGTGACTTAGAAAGCAATGACTTGATGGCTCAACATTTTTATTTGGAGTGAGTTCTAGTATTGTGGTAATCACACCATTTTCTAGTCTTCCTCTTTTGGGGTTTCTTATCTTGAAAATCCTGTTGCTTCCAATTTTGGCCTCATGTTTGACCTTCCTTATCACTTTCCCATTTTGAAGGCTGACTTTTCATATTCTTTCTTCCATGTTTCTGTTTAATCTTCATTGTGAACTTTTATTCCTGATCGAGGGTTTTCAAATTAAAGAGTTCTATTTCCCCCCATATGTACCATTGTAGTCCACCATGATATTTGAGAGTCTTATCTTTCTCACTTTCTTGGATTCCCAATCTTCCATACAAAAAATGAAAAATGTTAGTGTAATCTTGAAAAGATTGGTCCTTACCTTGGTGAAGTTATTACCACTGTATGTATAGATCATCATATGCTCCAATGGAATAGTATTCTTCCTTTACCACTTCCACAAAATCATCCCAAGTAGGTTCCACCTGAAGGCCAATGTCATCTATACTGAACCTCTTTTTGTACACTTCCCACCAAATTTTCATGGGCAATGATGCTTTCAAAAGAGTAAAAGTGATCTTTTCTCCATCGGTGAATTTATTTATAGAAAAGAAGGAATACAATTGATCCAAAAAAATTTCTACTACATCAGAATTGATTTTTCCTTCAAATGTAGGGATATCAAAATTCACCTAAACTTTGAAGGGTGTTGGGGCACTAAAATGATGTTCCATGGATGAGGAGCCAAGAAGTGCAAATGAGGAACTAGAATTTTCCATCGAGATTTGTTGGAGAATTTGAGTGAATTTATTATAGCATCTATGCTTATTGCCATTGGAGGGCTTCATTCACCATTTCCTTGAAGGGATCAGATGTCTTGGTGTCATCCATCATTTGAAGTCATTTGGAGTGAATAGGTGGATAATTTGGAAGCTTTATTATTTTCCACACAAGCTTCTTGTAGCCTAACCTCGTCCTTGGGATCATACACTCTCAAGACAAACTGATTTGATACCACTGATCCAAAACTTAGAAGTTTTGATTGATAGATATTTCAAGAACACAAAAATAACACAGTAATAATGAATTCTCTAAGAAGAGATGTTTTATTACTCAAGATTGCAATATAACCATATGCTTATGTCTAGGAAGAGATGCCTATTTTTTATTTTGTGTTACATCTCTATTTATACACAATTTTAAGGTAGGAGGAGGATGTGAAAGGCCACCAATGTCGAGGGAGATTAAGTGGTTCAACTTCTATGATTTAAAACAATACAAAATTTGAGGAATTACTATTTTTAGATGCAATACTAAAATTGAAATTTGGGGCACTTCCATTGGGTTTTTGAGGGTTAAACTCCATTAAGAAAAGCTCATGTCATCTCACCACATTCTTCTCATTCTTATCTTTCTAATGGTTCAAATGGGGAGTCAATCAGAGCTACGGTGCAAAAGTTATGGCTCCCAGAAGTTCCATCATCAATTGGGGTAGAACCGTCACCCAAATTATCCCCATAATTGTTTCCCAAATCAGGGCTTCCTAAAATAATCCCGCATATGTCTAGAGGAAATACATCTAGATCAACTTCATCCATAATTTGGATGCGATGAAAAATTTTAATCTGCAAGTTTTGGTTACTTACATTTTTGCATCATAACATACCCAACCAAGTGGATAGGGTTTTAGATGGGGAGTTGTTTTTAGGCTTAACTGTTTAACAATATTTTTAGAAATCAAGTTTGCTTGTGATCCACTATAAAATAGAGTGTCAATCTTAGTATGTTTTGAAACAACCCTAATGTGGAACAACTCATTTCTTTTATTATCATCATGCATAGTTTTTTTTTTGAAGAGGAAGAAATATTAGATGACTTAGTGCTATAAATATAAAGAGAAGAATAATTTTCAATACTCATAGCTATGATCTTAGTTTCATCCCTAGAGTCTGAACCCAGATCTTGAACTACAATATTAGTTTTCTTTTACTTCTTAAATTTGCTAAAAGGTCTTAACTCAGGATGTAATTTCCAACACTTAGACTCATCATGATTTTTCTTATAATGATTACAAAATGGCTTACCCTATTATTTATGAATAGTAGTAGTGGATTTTTGTTTACCCTTTCCAAAAATTTGCCCTTTAGAATGCTTAACACCAGATTGGTTACTTTTAACTTTATGAAAATATTCTTTTATCTATTTTCCTCTAGCCTCTAAATGAATGGCCTTAACACATGCTTCATATAAACTAGTCGGATTGAGAACCAAATTCACGTGTTTCAAGTATATATGAAACCCACCTATATACTTAAGTAGTGTTTCTTGTGTATAAAGAGGAATATTCAAAAGTAATGCCTTTTTCTTAAATTATTGTGTATAATATTAAACACTTTGGTCGTTAGTTTGTTTGAAAGATTGTTGTCAATCCATCATGGCTTGATATATATAGCCTAAAGGATAAAATTAATTTTTGAGTGCATCAACAAATTCACTCTAAGTGTAAATCAAGTTACATGTATTAATCTCACTTTTCTTCAACTTACTTTCCCACTAGATGAGAGATGTGCCTCCCATTCAAAGAGTAGCCAGATGAGTTTTAGCCTCATCATTTTTTATCTTCTAGACCTTGAAATATACTTCGATTTTATTTATCTAGTTATCCAACTTTTTTGCATTAATCTCACCATTAAACATCAACAATTCAAACTTAATATCTAGCTTTAGTGAAGGGAGAGATTCAATAGATTTTTTTATCTTTATCATCATTCAAAGAGGAGGAAGGTTTATAAAAAAATTTACCACCTTCATCATGCTCCATTTTCCTTCATATTTCATGGTAAATCTCATCGACCATATCCTTTATTTATAAGAAGGCCTATCAAAAATCTCATTTAGACTCGAAGTCATCTCCTATTTTCACAGTATGTATTAATCCAACCTTTGAATTGTACTCAGCCAATTCTCCTTCACCCTGCCTAGATCTCAACCTTGTCAACATGCACTAGTAATCCACATGGTTAAATACCAAATTCCACTTTGATATCAAAAATCTAATCTATAATCGATAACAATCAAGTGTCGTAGCAGTAGAAACACACTTGAATAATTGAATGAAACCTTAAATTTATGATTTAATAAAAATTGATATTTTAAATGATTACAAAATTTAATAACAGATTTTAAATATCCATAATATACTAAATCTAAAGAGTGCAATAATAATACATGAGACAAATTGACAAAATATCAAACCGATTTGATAACGGAGTTTGACACAATGGTCTACATCTTTGGATCCACTCAAAGTGAGGATCGCTCCATTAATTGTCATAAAATAGCTTTATAATTTCTTTAGAAGTCTCTCAAATCATTTTTATGGGCTTAACTCTGTCGAACAAATACTCTTAAACCAAAATTATATAGCTTGAAGCCTTTAAAAATCTCTATATGGCTCTTTAACACCCTTTTATCACTCAGTCTTCAAATACATTGAAAACTTGATTATAAAATGAACCCCTCGCCCCTTTATAAAGGTTCACAAGTCCATAAAAGGTGGGCTTGGATGATTATCATTTTCAATTTCAAATAATATTCATAATTATCCTAAGACCATTATTTGTGGGATTTAACATTATCCTCTTTTTTAATAATATTTATCTCCACCTTTTTTTATGGGATTTATATTATCCCATTGTAATTTTATATAGAATTTTGATAATATCCCACATATTTAATTTATGGGCTTCCACATAATTATCTCAATACTAATTAATTATAATATGTGAGGAATGAGCAAATTAATAAGCTAGCATTTAATTGGTCTATGTTGCCATGTCATCATTTGACCATAACTTTGACTGGTAATAACTTTTGCTTATAGACTCAAAATTGATCCATTTAAAATGCACTAGAAGCTCTTGATGAGATCTACATTGTGGTAATGATCAATTTAAAATTTGATGATTTTATTTTTGGAGTGTATATGGATCCTCCTAGATCACTGCATATCACCCACATATTGATGGTCAAACTGATCTAGTTAATCAGGTGTTAGAGGATATTCTTCATATGTATTTTATGAATCAACAATACAAATGGGAATAATACCTTACATTGGTTGAGTTTTCACAAAAAAATCATACCAATCTAATTTTAATATGGCACCATTTGAATCACTTTATGGGAGAAGGTGAAGGATATCAATCAATTGGGATAGGTTGGAAGATAGGGTAGTCTTTGGACCGAAGATGCTTTTACAAATAGAAGATCAAGTCAGAACAATTGGGTAGAGATTATCCAAAGCCAATGATATATATAGGAGCTACGCTGATATGAAGAGAATAGATAAGCAATTTTTAGTAAGTGATAAAGTATTTTTTTGGGTTAATCCACAAAAGATCTTGATTAAATTTAGGAAGTCGATAAAACTTTCATCGAGATATGTGGGATCTTTCAAGGTTTTAGAAGTGGTCAATTCTGTAGCATATAAGATTGCATTTCCACCAGCCCTAGATCTATTTCATAATGTATTCTATGTATCTTATTTTAACAAGTATAGAGCCGATCCTTTGCATATGTTGGATTGGAATGCTTTGTAGGTTCTAGATCCTGGGATGGTCATGGTAAAACCAATAAGAGTAATTGACACTCATAAACTTTTTTCATGAAATAGAGAAGTATCATAGTGTAAGGTCTTGTGGGACCAATAATCTGAGGATAGTTCTACTTGGGAAGACTTTGATGAGTGTTACAATGATTTCCACATTTGTTTTCTTGATTTGATGCTAGATACTATGTTATTTTTTTTCTAAACTTTGTTTGTTATTCAGAACTATTGTTTGATTAAGTGTCATTAGGATGATGACCAACTTTAGGGGGGAAGGATGTTACATCCTTATTTTATCACTAATCTAATTTACCTAATTATCCATGGATTAAGATGGTTATTAAATTTATTTGTTTTTTTAAACTAAATTTTAAGTCATATGTTGTTATGGGACAAGTGTATGTTACTTGGATTTTATGATTCATTATTACAAGTTGATTAATTTTGAATTTATACATAATAATTATGTTACATTTGTTGTTATAGCATTGTTTAATGATATATATCATGATGTGTTTGACTAACTAGCTTCCTATCATGAGTTGGATGTAGAAGAATTCATCCATTAGAACATGACAAAGGGACAACATCATTAGAGAGGGTGACATAGATAGAGATGGTGAAGAATGACATAGGAACTACTAAGACCCATACACATACCACATTATATTTAATATGTTATATGCATTATGTGTTTGTATTGTTAGATTCAATACATTTTCAAAGTTAATTTCATTTTATATATTATATGTAGACTTAGTGCTTAATGTTGTAGTATGATTCTATAAGGTTATTTTACTTGTGTTTATTTATGATTGCAAGAACATAAATTAAATAGATGGTATCTAATTACTATTATATATAGACTAGTAAAATATATTTACAACATTTTAGAATGTTTAGCTTGCTATTCTTGATATTTGAGAATATCAATATACACCAAGCTATTAAAATAATGAAATACATATATAGTCTATATATAATAGTAATGACTCAAACAATTATCTAGTTATAATTGATGTGTTTATCATTTTCATATATGAAGATAATTGACATTGTTAAAATAGATAATTACCTTTATTTGTTGATTAAAATAGGTTGAATTATCCTAATTACTAACCTAAGATTTAAGCCTAATCTAGTTCTCATGCATGGACTACATTAAGAGTATATTTATCATTGTGTAAAATGATTAAAAGTGGATGTGGAGTGAGTTACTCAGAATTATAATTTATATTAGCATGAATAATTTTTAAATGAATATATTGATGTTTAAGAAATTAGAAAAAGATTGAGTAAAGATAAAATTAGGGATTTATTAAGCCTGGTTATTAGAAGATAGCTGATATTTGGTCTTAGGTTAAAATGGTAAAACATGTTTTTTTCATGGACTACTGACTAAGGTAAACAAGAACATGTAAATAATGAATAAGAAATGGAAAAATATAAAAGGAGAGTTGTGGAAGAGAAGGGCACAAACAAGGATAAGGACGAAGGAGAAAAAAGAGAATACAGAGCAGGAAAAAGAGGATTTATATTGGTTCAACCTGTTTCAAAATTGGAAGCAATTTGAAAAGGTTGGTGATGTATTCTATTTTCTTAGATTGTTTAACTTGAGAACTCTGAGCATATTTTCTTATAAGGGTTTTATTTAGTTATTCTACTCTCTCTCTCTCTCTCTCTCTCTCTCTCTCTCTCTCTCTCTCTCTCTCTCTCTCTCTCTCTCTCTCTCTCTCTCTCTCTCTCTCTCTCTCTCTCTCTCTCTCTCTCTCTCTCTCTCTCTGTGTGTGTGTGTGTGTGTGTGTGTGTGTGTGTGTGTGTGTGTGTGTGTGTGTGTGTGTGTGTGTGTGTGTGTGTGTGTGGACACACACACTTAGGGATCAATATTTGACCCTATAAATGGATCAACCTTCCACATAACCAAATCATTATCCTAAAAAACCCTTAAGCTTGATGAATAATATTATGTAATGATGTTTTGAATAGAATAGGTTTAAAATTTAGTGTAAAATTTTGAGTAAATTAAAAATCCTAGCCATGGAAAAATAACCATTTTATTGTGTTTTAATATATATACACATATAGGGTTATGTTTTATTTGATTTTAAGAACCCATTTAGAAAATATGTTAAAATCTCGGCTTGGCTAGGAATAGGTTTTTAGAATCATGATTATATGAAGACATTCTATGTTAAATGAAAACCTAATATAGCTTTTGGCAAATTTATGAAGTCAGGTTAGGTTGAAAATATAACTAGGGGTATGTATATATTTATACCCTACTAGGTAACTAACATATATATACACATACCAATGTATATATACATAGACACATAGGGCACTATGTTATAAATATGAATTTGATTTTGTTAAATTACAGTGATAAAGTACCTAGAGTTAAGTTTAAACTATCCTCTTGCGTATGGTAATATAGTTCTATTTCTTTGAATATTCCTTAGGCTCATTTATTGACTGTGTTGAGCCTATGGTAGTGGGTGTGATATAGATTTAATTTAGTTATTGAATTGACATCACTTTTGATTTATATATCATATGGTTCTTTTAAACTAAGGATTTGTATGTCTAATTTAGAATATTTTTTTATGTTTGAAAATGAATCCAGTTTTCTATTAAGTCATTTGGTTTATATATTTTTATGGAATATCGATTTCATGTTTACATACACATAAAGGCCTGTGTATCAAGTCTTTTAGAAATAGAGAAATATATATGGAAACATATATAAGTCAACTATGTTATATTGGGTTAAATATTGAGAATTGAATATATATATATATATATATCGATTAGATATTATCATTTGAAATATAAGATAGATTATATTTTTTACTCAAAAAAGAAAAAAAAAAAAAGTTTTGAATGAATTAATGTCATAAACTATTGATGGAACAGAGTATTTACATCTATAAAAATCATGACTGTAAGTTATCACTCAAAAGGATTGATATATACATACATACATACATACATATACAATTGTATATTTATAAATCAAATATTTTAGGTTATAGGTTTTATGAATATACATCTTTGATCATGTATATGAAAACACTATGACTATATACAAGAAGCGAACTATATAAAATTGTTATAAATCGTGATATGATTCAAAGTAATGTGAACTTATGTGGATTAAAATAGTAAGTGTGTTTTAAATTATATATATGATGAGGTATATATAATATAAACATATAAATATATGTGTATAGCCTATATTTATAAAATAAGTAGCATGCCTATATTTATAGAATATGACTAATCATATAAGTCATGAAATCCTAAAGGTTAGATAACTATAACTATATGCACGTAGCCTAAGTTTATAAATGGATGAATAAGTGTTTGTTGAAGAGTGTAGTAAATCATTATAAAATTTATGATTACTGGTTTGTATTGAGTAGTATGAGCTTTCTATTATGATAATGATGATTTTTGTATTTTAACATTTACTTAAGAAAATTAGATTCTAGAGAATGAGTTGTATTTTACCAGTTGGGTAAATAAACTTATTTCTTATGATTATTGTTTATGTTATGAATAATAAGAATGAGGTTCATTCATATGTTTGATGGACTAAATGTATATATAGTAATTATTTTAGTTATTAGCATGTGTTTGTACTTCCCAGTATAAATAATTGTATGAACCTGTTGGTTATAATAAAGTTAACCAAGTCTTTCATTGCTTATTTTAAACTAAATAGTGAGACGAAATTCACTAGCTTAGTTAACATCACCCATGTCAGATGAAGGTAATCCTATCAAGTGGTGTGTATTAATTTGACTAATCTTAGAGAGCATCAGCTATTTGAAAACTTTGGCCAAATTAATGTTAAATAGACATTGTCATTTCATATGTATGATTTACATGTTTTTGCGATATCATATTAGAATGTATTTTTGTTTATGGTACACATCATGTAGTAGAAATCTTATAACAAATGAGTAATATCATGTATCTCTAGATTCCCACACCATCACTATTTATCCATCTATGAAGGTATGGCCATTTCCTATTTGAGGGATTTTGCAAGGGATCGATGGTCCATGGTTGGTGTGGAAAAGTGCTCAGATGATGCTCTCCCTCCCTACTATAGTATTTACTTAGAGACTACACTTGATATTATTAGGGATACAAGAGTTAGAATGACTTGAGATCTATGGAGTATTGTCTCTATCATTGTATTTATGTTGAAGCATCATGCTTATCGAAAATGTAATGGATTTATTATTGTACATTAAAAATAGTCATTATATTATTGTACCAACCAAGGCTAGATTTTAATATGATTACTTCCCTTATGCAGTTATGTTATATGTTATATAAGATGCTAGTGATTAGTAACTATTATTGCTACATGTTTACTTTTATTTAAAATACTTAGTATGTTAAGGTCACTAATTAGATTCTTATGGTGTAATCTAATGAAAGAATAAGTGTCATGTAAAAATTTTAATTATTTTTTTTATTGCATTATTCTAGTAAATCCTTGTGGGGATGTTACAAGGATTTTATCCTTACTTATTTTGTTCAAATGTGGACATATTGGATTTTTCCTTATTGTGAGTTATTGATTTGACTTATTTCTAATTTAGTTTGAAGTTGATTCTCTTGTGTATATAGTTTTATGAGTATATACTTGTAAATTCATGTATGTGAAACATGTGAATTTTAGTATCACTCTTGAAAAGAGTGGGAAATAATGAAATGATTTGTGTTATACTCTTGGTTTATAGGAACCAATTGACAACAAGGAATGACAAAATAAAAAATCCTTTGATAATAGTTGACAAAATTTTAATTTACTTTAACTAAAATTTAACTTTTGTGAAAAAAATTTCATGAAACTATTGTCAATTAAGAATTGGAGGACATTTTAATAGCATGCTTGACACAATTCTATGTCACTAAGAGGTTTTATTAATAATAGATGTTTCTTTAAATTTACTTAAAAATTTAAGGACAAAATTCATGTTTCTATAATATTTCTTTGAGTAAAAAAATGAATACAATTAGAATTGTGGGTGGGGGAGAAAAAATGGATACAATCCATTGACTTTGAAGGTATCCCTTTTAGGTACAAAAGATGTTTCAAAATAGGGCATATTATGAATGATTTCCCAAGCTTCAAATTCAAGAAGATGGTATTGTGGTGAAAAAATGCAAAAATTAAACATAATACAATTTCAGTTACAAAGGATAGTGGAAGTGATAATGAGGGATTGGAATCAGACATCCACCTGGAAGAAGAGGAATAAAATCATCAAAATGAAATTCTAAGTTATGAAAAAAGGATCAAGGAGGGGGGGTGGGATACTGTGTTACAATATAGGATTAATGAAAATATAGATATCAGATCAGATTCATCAATCCAATCTCCATTAGAAAGACAAGGAGTGTTTGTCTCAGTGCAAACACAAAATCAAGAAAAGTTTTTGGACATCTCCATTCAAATATTTTCAAATCCTAAGGATGAAAGAGAATGGAAAATTATTAGCCATAGAAAGAAAGGAAAAGGTAAAAAAGGTTTTAAACCCTTGAAAATGTCTCTTAGATCTAACAAAGAAAATCTCATGGGAGACTTTTAGTTTATTTATTTTTGGTTAGTTTTTTTTAGGAAACAACTTTTGTTTGAAAATCTTGGCTTTCTAGGCTATTTTTTGTTTATTTTTTTATTATTCTCTGGTTGTCTTTTGTTTTTCAAGCATTGTGTGGACTCGAATCTTTCTCTTTTATCTTGTCTAGCCTATTTATTTATGTTGTTCTAGATCTTCTCCTAGGGTTTGGGGACCCTAGTTGAAAAAATCCCCCACTTTAACCTTAATAAAAAATATTTCTTTGAGTAACTAAACTCCTTAGTTATTATGTGGAATTATGTGAAAAAATGTTAGTGATGACTTTTATATGGCATGGTCAAATCACCTAGATTGGATTTAGATGTTAATCACTAGAGACAAAACCTATATAAGAGCAAGAGGATATAATATATAACCTTTTGAGGCAATATGTGCCCCAATGAAAAAGACCTTGATGGATCATTCAAACTATAAATACTCACAATGTTCATGTGCTAAGTGGGCTCTATTTCCTTGATTTTGTGAGGTGATCACTTCACCAACTCGAATATGCAAGGAAAGATTATCATTAGGATAAATATTACTCATGAAGGCTGTATTGAGATTGGTATAAATTATAGGATAATAATGATGATGATGATGATGATGATGATGATGATGTGAGTGTTATTATTATTTTTATGAATTTAATAATAAAATATGTATGTAGGTACCCTAGCATGAAAGTTTAAGGAATATGCAAATTTAAATAAATCATAGTTAATGAATTTTCTTATCATAAATTTGATTGACTATTATTAAAATAAGAATTATTGGTTAAGAAATATATATTTTTTATCATAGGTGTGATAGCTATGGTATATATTGGAGTGGGAAACATAATTAATGCCACTAATTATGGTGACTAATGGAGAGTATTATTATTTTATTGATGATTCTTTAACTACATCCTATTTTTTATCTTTGAGGCATCTTTGTAAGACACTCATTTTGAGGGGACATTTTCTATAATATGCTAAAAAAAATTAGGAGTATGGAATGAATTGAAAGGGAACTTTAATGTAATAGATGTATTTAAGATTCTTGGCCATTATGATAAATTTAAAAGTGATGTTTTGAGAGGTGTGGGTATGGAGAAAATTGAGGGAGGTATAAATTTATTATGACCTCTTTTTATTTGATACAAGGAATGTTATGGAAGTTGGGAAATATGTTCTAAGTAGCTACACATATCCATGCAGAGAGTGTGGGATTATTTATGGATGAATTTACCACCACTAACTCCATGGGAAAACACCATCTCATTTAGATTATTTTAAATTGATCTCTTACATAGTAAATAGCTACCAATCACTATGTATTTTGGGATAATGTGAGTGGATTTGGTGTTAAATCTCTCTTACACAGTAAATAGCCTTTCTAAGCAATTTATAACAGGGGTTGTTCTCGCAAGTTAGTTAAAATATGTACTAAAAAGTATAGAGGCATATAACACATAGGACCTAGGGAATTTATGAGATTCTTTTGATGGTTGGTAGTTTTACATTATTTAGACAATCTAAAATATTATAAGAAGTTAAATAATGTTATATTCTTCCACCATATATGAGATTGATCTTGGCAAAGCTAGTTACTATATGGTGTTGAGGAGACAAAATATCCTTGCAATTGATCACTCATGAGGATATCCAAAAAATGAAAATATTATTAAAATATTAAGGAATGACATCCTCTTCTTGGATAGTCAGGGTCACTCCCAAGCATGGTCATTTCTTATTTTAACTTTTTCTTTTGTATGTATGTTTCATTGGAGCCCAAAATTGTCCCATGAAATTTTGGGATCTTTGTGTGAAGAATACATATGTTTGTATAAATTTAAAAAGCTACAAGGTGTATTATATATTCATACAAGGCCCCCTATGATTTTTATCACATAATTTTGGTCTACCATATATAATTTTTAACACCCCTACCTCAAGGTTCATCATTTCCATTAGCTAAGACTACCCTTTTGGTTCAATTCTATTATCAATTATGGCCTTAAGAACATTTCAGGTTCCATTTAAATTATGATCAACTAAGGTATCAACTTAGTCTAATAGGCCATATAATAATCCTTTCAAAATTATAAGTCGAAGATCACTTTATTAAATCTTAGTCATATGGCCACTTTAATATACCTTAAGTTTGAAGTTCAAATGGCCATTTTCATATTTATCTAGGTTATAATCCTTGTTAATCCCAAACTTGACCCAAAAATTTAATCATATTGCATAAATCAACACAACCATGGGAACTCCCTTTTAATTTGGTATTTGGATTATGAATTTTGTGACTCTATGAATCCCATGGGTCCATTTGTGTGCCATGTGTCCTTCTATTTTAACCACAATGAATTTAAATTGCATTTAAGTCTTATTATCCCTTTGATTCTATGAATTTGGTGAACTTTTTATTTTTAATCTTTTTTTATATGGTTATAGGTGAAATTGATTATTTGAAAGAGTTCTTAGTCATTAGTCCCAAACAAATACAAAGCTTATGTGCCCCAACGTACTCATAGAGACCCTTTTTTAATAAAGTGAAATTTTAACTCTAAGGACTCTATGAGTCCATGGGTCTATTTGGATACCTAATGTCTCCATTTCAATCACAATTGTTTTGTGGTAGATATAATATAAGCTATAAGGCATGGTGAATAAATTCACAAGTTTATGGGGTGGTAATTTCACAACATAGAGAACCCCATGAACTCTATAGGTTATTACCAATAGGATTGCATCACATGTAAAGTGGAAAACATAAGAATATTATTAAGTCAAAATATAAAACTAAATGGGTCTACACAATGGATTTTCATAGTGATTAGCTCAATGAACTCCATAGTCTTATGGTAACATAGAGTTGCCATGTGTCTGGATTCAGTGTCCACAATAGGGTAAATAAAGGCCATAACTACCAGAGTATAAAAAGAAAATTAAAGAAGTTTATAGGTTAGTTTAACTAAGATAAAGTCCTTTCAAAGTAAGCAAGGACTCTATGAGCCCATGACCCCATAATAAATCATTAATCAACATGTGTCTCAATCATGGCCCATTTAGAAAATGCCATGTGGATCACATGGCATAAACAAGGAAAAGGTCAAAAACTTTAAACAAATATAAGGAAGAGTTTATGATTCCAAGGGCCTACATAGTTTGAAAATTCACGTTGAGAGGTATGTTATCTTTTGGATCCATGACCAATCAAGAGCTACCACATAGAATAATTAGCAAACACCGTATGTCCCAATTAGTGGTTTCGAAGTAGACCAATAAATAAGTGCCATGTAGACAAGGAAAATGAAAAATAAGTAGATGATGTACCACACAATAAATTTATCTATGAGCTCATGTTAATTATGAGTTGGATAAGTCATTAAGAAAGCCATGGGAATAAAATAAAAAATGACATGGACTTAATTAATTACATAGATCCACATGATTGTGAAAGGTTTAAAATTGAAAATTTAGCTCAATGAAGTCTTTGCTCCTTGAATAATCAGAGAACACCATCTATCTTATTTATGGAACAATCATAGTTTGTGACATATTTTTAGTCTGATTAACTATAGGATTCCACATGTCACTCAATGGAAAGTATAAAGGGGTTATAGTTAAGCAACGTAATACACAACCTACACATCAAGGAAAAAAGGTAGAATGTGAAATTATGGTAATATGAATACATAATTGATAGAGGCCATTCATTCATGAAGATTAATTAGAGGCATTTGAGAGATTTAATCTCCCCAAACCCTGTGACTCCATGACTAATAAGGAGTGGTTACATGTGTTAATATGATTGGTCATAAAGAAATAAAAGAGTGTGATGAGACAATGAACTTTATGGCCTCAAAGCTATGAGATCCTACCATGAAGATCGATGACATCCTCACCATCCACTAAATTCATAGGGAACTAAATTTTATGAGCATACCCACATCATTTTTCCATAGAGAATACCTAAAGCCAAATTATAGGGTTTGGTATTTTGATCATATCTTGAGTTTTATTCATCCATTTGAGCATGGTTTGTCTCATTGGAAAGGTATCATGAGTGGATACACAATGATGTAAAGTTTGATAATAATTGATGCAAATTTATAGAACTATTCACACTTGAATTTATTAGATTTCCTACCTTTAATGGAGAAGTGATGATACATATAATGGGGAGATAACTTGAGTTAAAATGTGGGTTGGTATGTGTCAATAAAAAGGGCCCTTTTCTACATCCTCTTGATCTCAAAATGTTCTTTGTATTATTTGAGTCTATAATTAGCACTAAAAATAACTCACTCAAGCAAAATTTATGTTCACTTAGTTGTATGTGATCACAAGTGGCTTCCTCTTTGAGTAAATAGGATACTTTTGGCCACTTTTCATTTAATGTCCCATGAAGTTGCTTGAATAATTTGTGCATGCCTAATGAAAAATAGTAATTAGTGGAAAATAAGACAAAATATAAGGTAAGAAATTTTTTACTCCTTTACCCTTGATGATATTTCAGTTGGAATGTTATTAAGGTAAAAATCTATAAATTTATGAGGGTTTATTTCATCTAGATACTTTGGCTGTGGAAACAACTTTTGGTCTAGAGGTCTGAGTATTTCCTAGTTTTTATGTTCCTATTAGTGAGAGTCTTGCATAATTAATGGATTGATGTATTATTATAAAATTGAACAAGGTATTGTAATTGATCAAGGTTTTGAATTGTCACTTGGTCTTGAAATTATGAGGTTGGGTGTGTAACCTAGCATACTAGTGGAATTGCAAAAATCCTTGTGTAGTTATAGTGGTCTAATGTGTAATCACACAACTTATTTTAATCAAAATTGTAATTTCCCTACTTTTAGTTGTATATAATTATTCATTATGATGAATAATAAGATCTTCATGTAGGTAATTCTATGAAATAATTTGCCACAATTATGTAAATTGTAGTTTCTCTTTTGGATATCATTGATATGTTCATTTAAACTTTAAGAAGACTCTAAGGCCAATGGAATTAAGGTACTAACCATCATATACTAGATCAAACTTTTTTTATAACTTTTCATAATTTATTCTTTGATACCATATATCCCTTTCCTTATATAATTTTATAAGTTCTCTAGTCTCATGCATTTTGGTTCATATGTGTTAATTCAGTTTAGTATATGCATGTGAATTTATGAACACTGAGATTAAAATTTATGAATGTCTATATTCAAATTTATCTACTTTAATATTGGTCTATAGTTTGAGTAACTTGTGATTGGTTTTCTAGTGACAATAAATTGGGTAAAGTGATCATAGTTTTTAATCATACCATTTAGAATAGTGCTCTTTGAAGCTTGTTATGCATTGTATTCACATTTGAGATTGTTGTAGGGTATCTCTCCTTGGTTTAATAGATCCAAAAGAGTAGATATTAGGACACCTCTCATAAAATATGGTGTCAAGTCATATAATATTCTATTTTGAATAATTAATAAGACTTATTTCTATAATGCCCAATGTTTTATTCTCTCTTCCTTGATCCACTAATTCTTGAGGTAAGAATTTGGGAACCAAAATGTTGAAAGGATAATCATATGGAAAATGAATATCATTTCTATATTTTTTAAGTGTGATCATACCCTCATTATTTTCTATCAAGGTCTATGGTTGAGATGATAAATCACAATATACAAGATCAATAACTTGCATCATAGCATATTAATAGCTTGGTTCCTTAGAAACATTGTAATTATTATATGTCCCCAAAGGGATTTCACCATAGATGACCTATAGTTTTTTTATATTGGTACTTTTCCCTTACTGGCAAAATTTATTTTGGGCAATGTGAATATTTTTATAAAGTAGACTCAAAATTCAACCTATATATTTGATTATTGCTAGACCATTTTTTTTAATCAAATAACTAAATATTTTTCAAAGGGTATCTCAACCATTAAATAAATAAAACATCCATATTGATTGTTTCATTGAGTTTAGGAGCATGTTTTATAAATTTGAGATAAAATGGAAAAAATCTTTATAAGATTTAAAATATTTTACAATTTGGCCTCATCTTCGTGTTATAAATTTAGATAATATGTGATTATGTTTAGAGCATGTTGTAAATAGGTGGGAACATGTAAAACATGTGTGTGTGGAGGAAACAATAGGTTATATTAGTATTGAGAATTATAATTCATGTAACACTTTACTCATTTTTAAAAATCAAATAACTAAATATTTTTCAAAGGGTATCTTGGTCATCAAATAAATAAAGCATCCATATTGAGTGTTTCATTGAGTTTAGGAACATGTTTTATAAATTTGAGAGAGAATGGAAAGAATATTTATAGGATTAAAAATATTATAAAATGTGGCCTTATCTTCATGTTATGAATTTAGGTAATATGTGAATGTGCTCAGACCCAGTTGTAAATAGGTGGGAACAAGTAAATCATGTAAGTTTGTGTGGGGAAAACAATAGGTTATCTTAGTATTGAGAATAATAATTCATGTAACACTTTACTCTTTTTGTAGATCAAATAAATAAATATTTTTCAAATGATATCTCAACCATTAAATAAATAAAGCATCCCTATCGAGTGTTTCATTGAGTTTAGGAGCATGTTTTACAAATTTGAGAGAGAATGGAAAGAATCTTTATAGGATTCAAAATATTTTACAATGTGGCCTCATATTTATGTTAGAAATTTTAATAATATGTGAATGTGCTTAAAGCCTATTGTAAATATGTGGAAACAAGTAAAACATGTAACTGTGTAAGGGAAAAATAATAGGTTATCTTAGTATTGAGAATAATAATTAATTTAACACTTTATTCATTGTTATTTTTATTTTATTTTATTTTTTTGAAATTATAAAAGTATTTTTTATGGACTATGTCTTTGGTTTAGTGTTGAAGATTGAGGGTTTATATTTCATCAAATTTATTTGGGGACAAAAACAATATAAATGTTTATAGTTATATCATTGTTAAATATTTTTTTATAACAATATAATAAATAATATTTTTGTGAGAATAAAACAAGTATTGATAAAGGAAAATAAAAATTACCTGGTTAAATGTTAAACAATAGTGTTAAATGATATCAAGAGAATAACGAGCTAATATTGTATTGTGAAAATTATAGTTCATTTGTATCAATGAAAACTAATAATATATTTTGCTAGTCAAAAAATAATAGAAGATGAATATCATTTTAAAATCACTAGATAGTTTTATATTAAATCTTGAAAAAAATAATTTTAGGTTATTATCATTTCTGAAATAACAAGTTTAAATTGTTTAATAGAAATCAATAGATTTATATCATATATCAAGGGAAACCATAAGTAATTATATTATTTTTGAATTGATAAGTTATTTTATATGCATAGTTAGGATGTGTGTGTGTTTTACATCAATTAAGAAAAATAATATTATGTATTTTATTTGTGAAAACATATATTATTTGAAACAATAAGAGATACATATTTTCAAAATAATACATCAATTAAGAACAACAATATTATGTATATACATATGTGAAAACATATGTTATTAGAAAAATATGTCATTTGAGAGAAAAAATATTATATTATTGCTATTGTGAAACAATAGTGGCATTACAAGTGGAAAACTATAAAGTGATATTATTATTGTGAGCCAAAAAATAATAAACTAATATTTTATTATATAAAAATAGTAGTATTCATTATTGGAAAGTGATACGATAATTTTTTACTGGGGAAAATAATAGTCCATGATATTACTAGGGTAAAATCAAAGAACAATGACACGCTTTAGGTTGATAGGAAAAAATGGTGTGTATATATATAATGCTCAAGAATAACATGTTACAATGTATGCACATTTTTTAAATTTTTTTAAAAGTTTATTTTCTAGTTTTATAGTGTTTTCCATTTTTTTTCTTAAAGTGTACCATAGTTCCATGTTGTCACTCATTAAAACAATAAAAATTATATATTTTTATCTCAAGAATAAAAATAAGTATTATTGTATAGAGAATAATAATATTAATGGTGTTATTTCACACTCCTTTTATATAGAGAACAATACTTGTTTATTGTTAAGGAGAGAAACAATAGTGTTTGTTAAGTGGGGGAAATAATCATGGGTATTACTAAATCAATCATATTAAAAAAGAGTGTAAGATTAGAATAATTTATTATAGGTATAATTCTTATAAATGTTTTAATGAAAGTAATAGTTAAAACAATTTGAATAAGTTTTTGGTGTTATGAACTCGTAAGTCCTTAGTAGTTTAAGGAAAACTATTTTTTTATTTGATTGGGTGAAACTTAGGTTTTATAGGGATCCTAAAACCATAATGTTCAATAGGTAAACAAGAGAGACCAACAAGGAAATAAAAATGAAATAGGCCATATGGGCCCACTGATAATAAGAGACTTTCACCAAAGTTTCGCTAAAACCCCAAAACCAACATACAATAGAACATGACACAAAAAAAGACAAGAACATAAATTATCCCAAAGGCTCCTTAGAACCTACCTAATTTTCCACCATTGTAGGTTTATTCCTATTTATTCTCTCCTTCATCTTAGTATTGTTGGTTTTGCCCCTTGTGTGAATTCTTAGGCCTTCCACCATCCATTCTTTTTGTGCACTTGACACCTTTTCCTTTGGGACCATAAAAATGCTCTTGGTTTTCTCAATACCTTTGGATTTTTACTTACTCTAGATGCTTAAAGGGTGAGTAAATTTGATAGGGTTGGACCCTATAGCCTATTTGAATTTCCTGATAGGAGTGACATCTAACCCCAAAATTTGAGTATCACCTTCTACCATTTTGGGGTTACTCCAAACTTGCTTTAGCTTATTATATTATACTTTTATGATGTTTTAATCCTCCATAAGGGTACCCATTTGATGTCCCAAGTTATTCATTTTATCATAAAATTCATGTAACTTCAGCCTATGGCCCACATAGGGATCTCCTAATCCACTATAATCCTCCCTCTTTTTAATTTCAGCAATCCTCAAGGTTTAGATTTCAAAATTTGGTTTAGTTCTCTTCTACCCTTGAGAAGGGAAAGCTTGGAACTTCCTCTTTCCTTTTATGTCTTCTACCTATTATGGTTCCTAATGAGGGCTCTCAGGGGGAAATAGGGCGAGAGGGTGTTGAAGAGATAAGATCACCCACACACTTTTCTGCTAGGTTTTAAAAATCTTCCCCCATGTTTTTTTCCATAATACATTTGACAATTTAGACCTCAATTACCCTCTAGGATTTCCCCCTATTGGCAAAGAGTAAGATGAGTCCCTAGTGAATGAGATTGATGGTAGGCTTCGATTGAAATACCAAGATTGTATTTTTAAGGGTCATAAATAGAAAATATGAAATGCTAATTATATGACCCTTGAAATGGTTTAAGATCAAAAAGTGATGGGAGAAGATGTGGGTGAACTTACCCTCTAGGGTTAAATACTTCATGACCTACAAGTATACTTTTGGCCAATGCCTAGGAAGGATTTTTCTTGAATATCTTTTTTTTCTCAATTTGGAAGGTGGTGTTGGTCTCAAAGAATGTCTACATTAATTTATGCATCCTTTAATTATCTTTGTAAGCTTTGGTACCTTTGCATGACATGCCCATGACCTCACCTATCAACTCTTATGAGATGTCAACCCTTAAGCCTCTAAAGTTCATCCTGCTTTGGCTCCATCCAAGGTCAAAATATTTGGAGAGTATTTTATTGTGGCCTTTAATTATCAACATAAACTTGATGAGACCACCCTTATGTAGCCTGTATTAAATCTTATAATTAATTTAGACCTCAATATAGGATATTAGTTCAAACCTATCCCTATCACCTCCCATTGCTTCAGTCCTCTTCTTGGTTGGGATCTAGAACGGTTTAAAAATACTTAATGTGAGAACCAAATGCCTATAATCTTATGAAAAATTATTTTTATTGAAATGATGCCTCAAAAAATGATGTCAGCCAACCCATTACTTTTAATAAGTGTATACATTATAAAACTTGATGTAATATGAGTTGGGATTATATATCAACCATGTTCACATGTGTGACATTGTCTCTTTAGGGATTAATAAATTCTTGTGAATCATTATAGATCATGAGAGTGATATGAGGGGGGGGAGGCTACTAAAATCATGATAAGTGACAAAGTCTAAGTTTAATACCCCCATGTTAGCTAGGCCTTCCATGACAAAATTTGCTTCCCTATAGATGTGACTAATGGAATTTTTTTTAGAAGAATTAATAAGACCTATAGAGTCCTTAATGACTTATATGATGGTGTGAGAAGGGTTCACCTTACCCAAAAGAATATTTAGGATGTTTAGGGAGTCACCTTCGATATCGAGATTGTTGATCTTTAGTTGGATGACTGATTGACTGCTCCAAAGTATTGCCTTGGTATCCACCACATGATTAGTTTGAGATCCCATAGGACTTGCATAACTAGATATTGAAATCCTAGAGTCATTCTTGATAACCTAACCACCCTCAACCCTAAACTATGATTGGAAGCCCCATCAAAGTTCAAATTTAGCCAACTATAAGGGGGAAAGACCATTTGGTAAGGCTTTTGGCCAAATTCTACCTAAAAGAGGAGATTTTGGGAGTAATTTTACACTGATGAAGGATGGATTATTCATCCATAAAGGAAATAGTTTTATCATTGGGGATAAAAACTTTCCAATTCTTTGAGATAGTAGAACACAAATCATGGAAATTATTATTGAGATTTCCCTTCTTGTTCTCAAAGATGCAGGCATTTATGGTTAACCATATTTACTAGAAGAAGTGGAGGAGGGCCAAGAACCAAAATAAAGATAAGGAGAGGAGGCTCCAAGGTGGTTTCCATTGTAAAATTAGGTCAATGATGGAGTTATGTTTGGCCCAAAGAACATTGAATTTTTGGAGAAGTTGATCCAAAATATTAAAGCCAAAATGACATTCTCAAAAAAGATGAGAAACTGATTCCTCATCAAATTTGCAAAGGACACACCTATTAGGAATATCCATGCCATGCTTAGCTAGGTTATCCACAATGAGAAATTTATCTTGATTAGATAACCAAAAGTAGATATTGAATTTAGGAATAAGGTCCTTAATCCAAAGGTCTCTCTAATAAGTCCAATCATCCTCCAGATCAAGATTGAAAAGAAACCCAAATTTCATAGAGTAGTCCCCATTGTATTCTTGCAACCAAAGAAGAGATCCCTCCTTAGGGAAGATAAAAATATGGATTTGTTGAAGCTTGAATTTTAAGAAAAACTATAATGCATTGGATTGTATAGAGTTATAGGTTTACAAGTGCAAAATCTAATAGTTCATAGTGTTACATATTTGACATATCAAGTTTTTGGTGTTATGTCACCTAATAGTCTGATAAAACTATAACACATTGGACTATATAGAGTTATAGGTTTGTCAGTGTAAAATCTAATAGTGCAAAGTGTTATATATTTGGGATATAAGACATTTTTTTAATTAGTAAAGAGGGTTGAAGGGTTCCTCACCATTTTCATTAATATCTCAAAATATTACAAAAGAGAATGCCTTGAATAAAAACAAAAACTAAATACCAACTCAGATAGATAGGATCATAAACAAAAACACAACACTCTTAAATGTTTTCATTTTCATTAAACCAAAAAAACTTAATTGAAGAAGGTACCAAATGTGTAGAAGTTGATTTTACGTATAAAAAGACACACACACACACACACACACACACACACACACACATAATATTGTAAAAGGAAAATACTAAATATAAAAATAAATATCCTTTGCTTTTAAAATATTTCTTCCACAACATATAAAAACTCATACAACCATCCCAAAAGTGTGAATCAATAATATACAAAAATAGAGTGAATCAAAAGGAATACCAGAGAGAAGATTGATTTTCACTCATAGACAAACACCACCTCATCCATATTTAAGGCTTTGTAAAATTGGGCATGATGAGTTTAATCAATTCATCTTCACAAATAAATATAAATTCAATAGGGGAAACATTGGTGATATCTAAATGGGAGTGAAATCCTTTCTTTAGGTCCATCAACTTCCATTTCTAAGATTATAGTTCCTCATTCAAGGGGAAAATTGCCTCCAATCCACTATAACATACCATAAAATTGGAAACTATAATTTCAAACCTATCCAATCTTCCCCTACATCTAAAATGAAATGAAAGTATAAGATCATCCTAGTTAATTCATAAAGTAATTTAGATGGAGAATAAGGTTCTCTCATATTTAGTATAGCCAAAAAAATTTACCACCTCTCACTGTAACTATTGCATAATTTGAACAAGAATTCCTTTCCTATCCTTAAAAAATTCTTAACTACCTCCTTTCAAACCAAAAATGAAAAATATTTAAAATAATCATTTAGCAAATTCTCCTTTAAGAAGATAATAAAATCTTGAAGCAATGGGTGTGTCTACATAATCATTTGTAAAAAATGTTTATCTAGTTCAGAGTATACATTTTATTCATGATTATAGAGGTTTTCATTATAAATATAGGACAAGAAAGTGCTAATAGTGATGTCTCCAACAATGGGGTTTGTATTCCATGAGGAGAATGAAGTCAAAACCAAATTATTAATATATGACTCACATAAAACATTATTATCCCACTTAGAATATGTCCAAAAACATTCAAAAAACAAGTTTGGATAAATTATATAAGGTGACCTAATTGTAATTTCTTGATAAAATCTAATTTTGATCCATCTTTCTTAAAAAACCAAAGAATATACATTTGGAGGAGGCATACATGAAAATATTTTTGTAGTAAGATTACCTACCAAATTTGGTGATGACTTAAAAAAAAAAATGTATCTTTGACTTCATGATATTGGGATGCCTCTACTTTAAAAGTCACTAATTCAGCATGCAATTGTTTAATTCAAATATGAAAATCATAAATACTTTCCATTTTTGCCTCATTCACTTTATTAAAAACCCCCACCACATTATCCATTTTGTGAATATTTAAAAATCCAACATCATTCAAAAAAAAAATCACTACCACTAATTCTAACTTTAGCGACTCAATAATATGTAAGGTCTACTTTAATGTTAAAAGTAGAAGACCTTAAAGCTTTCTAGAATATCTTGAATTTTTCCAATGGAACTTATTCCTTTAAACACACAAAGGTTACCCCTACCTCTTCCTCCTTTCACTCAAACCCATATTTCTAGGATTCATAATTATAATGTTCAGAGACTCTATTTACAATTTATTAAAGCATAACTATAAGGTTTTAATTTTAGACATGCCCTCCCCAACTAAAGCCCCTTTACCTTCCAAATTACCTACATCTAGGTCCATCAATATCCTCTTATTACCCCTAGTGGAAGGAATAAGAGTCAGTAAAACTATACATAGACATAAATATTCCCCAAAAAATGCTTATTCTTTTACACAACTGACCCAAAACTCAAATCTTGATTATCCCATGATGGACTAGGGCATTAAGATTGTCTTTTTATACTTAACAAGTATTTTTCTAGAATTCTTAACATGAAATAAGGAACATGAATAAGGATGTGCTGGTGGAGATGATAAAGTATTATAAAATGATAAGCAAATATCAATGAGTATTTAACTTCAAAAATTAATATTTTTTGATTGAATTCAATGATTTATGGCCAAAATGAAGGAAGATAGTTTCTCAAAATACCCTTACCAATATCTATAACTACTTACCATGGATGATAGAAAGAATCTATGCATTGGTTTACTTTGGCCTTAACCATGAACCAACATTCACTCAATATAGACAAACCCATTACCCTTGACAAAAATACATCATCCACTAAAATTTTAATGCCCATGATATTAACCACCCCATTTCTAAATGAACTAGAAAATTCCAATGCAATGGAAAAATTATACCCACATAGGTTTTTACAAGAATGCCCACATGCATCCCATAATATTTTGAAACAAAATTATTCAGTGCATGCCCACCATGCACTGAATAAGATTTAGGTTTAGAATTATCGACACTTAACCCCATGACAAAACCTTATTAAAATAAGAATCCATAACTACCCCTTTAAGAGAAAAGATCCATTTATACCATATCCATATAAAGTGAGATAATCCTTTAAAAATTGAATGCAAGATGCAATAAAAAAGCATTTAAAAAAAAAACATAAAATTATATGTCATATCACTCAAAATAATTAATATAAAAGTTTATAGAAGACATCAATTCTAGATTTCTTTTGTCATAAAGACCTATAGAAAGCTTGAAGAAATAAAAATGAAAAGACCTTCATAATCAAATAAGATATCTATACTTTAGGAAATAAATTCTCCATTTTACCCTAATTTATATTAAAATTAATTACTTAATAAGATATAAAATAGTATGTGAATTAAGATTACAAAATATGACATTTAAGCGTGAATCTAAATCTAAAAGCTTAAAATAGATTGTAATAATTAGACAAGTAGCATATGCTAAATATAACAAGTACAAAAAATGGATAAGTACTTATATTTTATAATTCAATATATAACTATGACTAATTTCTTATAGTATAAAATATATTGAAGTAGGTTTGTGATCCATCAAGTTTTGGAACTATGTTTTTGTCTATGTAAGGTCAATTTTGGAATATTTGGGTCAGTATCAACTATCAATATTGACTTTTAATTTTTGGTAGTGATTATGATATAAGAATATTCTATGATCATATGGTCACCTTTTCCTATCTATGAAATATTTGTTGTGTGATGTTAAACCCTGATGATGCACGTAACTTTAAATATCAACATCCTTCACCTTTAAACATGAGGTGTTTTTTTTATGGATAGAAACCTGAACCAAAATAGGAAAGTGTAATGGGATGAGTTGACCCAAATCACCCACATTGATGATTGACTTATACCTATGTATTTTATACTTCAAGGATGGAAATTGAGCTAGATGTAATTCTTCCACTTAGTATGATTGTGCAATTGTGCTCCTTCACTATATGAGTGTAAATAATGATTTGTATTTGATAGTTAAAAATTATTACTTTAAATTAGATTTAGTATACTTCAGGATTGGCTTGTGACTACTCCTAGTGATTATTTTTGAATTTGGGAGGAATAAGGATTTTTTTCTCAATGTACAATAATGTATATATGTGTACTATATAAGTTCCAAGTCTCCTATTAAGTGAGTCTTATATATATATATATATATATATATATATATATATATATATATATATATATATATATATATATATATATATGAGTCTAATTGGGTAGTTTCACATGCCATTTAAATGATAGAAAAATGGGTCAACTCAAAATAAATATTTGATTTTTAAAATTAGTTGTTGTTGGGAGGGGGTCACTATCATCAGGCATAGGTCCATATCAACTAGCTATACTGATCTACTCTGACGGTAGTGACCTATGCACAAAAATATGGAATTTAAGGTTTGGGCATGTCTGTATGAAGTAATAAGTTGGTTTGTTATAGATTTTAAGGTTCTTATATGTGTTTGATAACAAACATAGAGGGTCAAACTCATAAGTTATCATGTAGGTGTGTGATAATGGTGGGTTAGGACCATAATTTTTTGCACAAGTCATGTATGATAAATGTATGTCAAGCCTTTAATTTTTAAGTACTTGATACCATATTTTATTTTCTAAAAATGTCCCCATTTCATTCTAGTAATTAATTTTCTAGATTAGAAGGAAAAGATATACTTGAGTTTATTTAACACACTTTTTATTTTTTAGGAAGCTCCAATTGTGCATGTCGCTCCAAAGTAAAACCTACAACAAAAATATGGTGATCAATGTTTATAGATTAAAATTTAAAATCTAAACTTTAAATTTTAAAATTAAATATCAAGGAAAGTGAAAACTTTTGCATTGGTGAAAACCATGTTTCCCTTGTAACTTATTCGAGATGATGCTTCCTTTTTGAAGCATCAGAGAAGGTTATTTCCATTGAAGAACTTGGAGATTGGTTATTTATGTTGAACCATGGATAAATTAAGGATGATCAAACCCAATAATTTTTTATCTATGCAAGCCCTTGGGTTGGGAAGACAACATGGCCAACCCTCATAAATGTGGGAAGAAGTCTGTGATGTATTAACCCAAATAACTACTTAAGTTTGATAGGGAATGGGAACCATGTGATAGGTTTGCTAGAAGTAATGACATGGCTATTTATCATCATTGAACATTAATGTAAATTATCCATAAAAACATGAATCTAACTTCTATAGATATATTTTAGATTCAATTTTGGGTGAAAAAATGTTAACAAATAAACAATTGTAATAGTGCTTACTAAAAAATGTTTAAATGTACATGAATCAATATCATGTCCCTTTAGAACTATGCCAAATATAAACTATCATAGTATGTAGGTTCATTAACTATTATCATGCCTATTTAATTTGAAAGTGTGTATATGTGAAAAACCTATAATTTTTGTTCCTATAAACTATATACATGTGATCATGTATGCACTAAAGTGTGTAT
The DNA here is from genome assembly GCA_037957365.1 of Torreya grandis. Classification (NCBI taxonomy): domain Eukaryota; kingdom Viridiplantae; phylum Streptophyta; class Pinopsida; order Cupressales; family Taxaceae; genus Torreya; species Torreya grandis. The sequence goes on along the minus strand of JARHVA010003620.1, from coordinate 770,650 downwards.
AAATCTATACTCAAGTATTTTTAAATTAAGTGCACATGCATGGTATATTCCACCATAATCTATATTGATGTGTAGATTTTTTATCACATATTTTAACTCGTATGATATATGAACCATTCTTAATCTCTAAAATATGTATTCTACACCCAAATTTTGATTTTTTATATTCATGGAGGCTTGATTTTCTATGGAAAGCCCATTGTAATACCCCCATTTTGAGATGAGGTATGTGTCATATAAGTTACTCATCTCAAGAAAAAATGATGGAATAATGTTATGTATATAGATAACATCATGTATAATCATGTGATCATGTGGAGAGTACGTCATCATAGTAATGTATGTGTCAATCAAGGCATGCATGTAACATATGTAAGTGTCATATCTTGATAGATGTATCGATGAAGCATGTAGTAGTAACTATCATTGAAATTATAAGTGGATAATAATATGTAGTGAAAGGGCATGATATGGATCATGTAACCACTCAATATGAATAATCAAAACAAGCTCAAGAGTTAGTGTCACACATAGGGATAAGGGACATGTACAAGGGACATGATGTTTTTCAAAAAAACATGGCCAAGGGCGACACATTATGGACATAAATATGTTACAAACAAGGGACATAAAGATGTTGTAAACAACAGACACAAATATTTCATAAAAAAATCCAAGGTGCCACACATAATAGGCAATCATAACTTATCTATCATGCAAGAGAGTAACAACATCAATGTAGAAAGAACAAGTCAAGAATGCTCTACACCATCTATATGTATCAATGTCACATATTAGTAAAATAACATATCCATGTAGTGCTGTGAAATACATGAGTAACTAGTAAGATATCTGTAAGAAATATAAATAACTCAACATGGTAAAGTGTTCATAGAAATATATAACCTATAGAATACAATGCCACTAGTATTGGCATGGCCACTGGATAGAGGAAAGTCCAACATATATATGTCCATGTGTAATATGTATGTTCTACATCGCACTCATAAACCTTGAGATGCATGTGTATGAAAATAATATTCCATCTACCAAAATGTGATAAATAACATATGTAAATAGTGTAATCATAGTAATTATGTCATACTCAAGTCCTAATTTTTATTTTTTGAATTTTTATATTTTTTTAGCAATATTTTAAATTTGAAAAGTGCTAACTGATGATCGCATCAATGAAAGGACAATGGGGATTATTTTTATTACACAGTGTGAGGGTCACCTATCATGAAAAAAATATACCAGATATAGGTGTATCATAATCTAATAAAAATCATGTGTTATATAGTAGCTATCATGAGCATTGTTCATATAATACCATGTATGATGGGTAAATTTAAAATACCTAAGACTATATAGAGTTTATCGTATATAAGTAAAATTTATCATTGCCTTTATTCATTATGGAATAGGCTGAACTATCTATGGTACTAATTAAGTATGTGATATAGGAGATGATGACCTATGTGAGACTTGAATAAATTTTTGATATGATGGATGTTAAATAGTTGGTTGTCTAGTAGACTCAACAACTCTCCTTTAAACTATGTGTAAATAAATATCTTTCATATGTATAACCACTAGCTCTATATATTGATCATGTATGGGTGTATCAACTAGTTTTGGTTGGGGGGGAGGAGGGGTGGAGGAGTATAAGCCACTAGATATAGAGGGTACTCATTTATTACACCTCTAAATATGAATAGCTTGTTATAATGTATGTGTTTGAGACATTGATGCACTATAGATGGTACATTATGAAGCTTTAACATCCAAAGGCATCTTAAAAACATTTCAAATACCATGTTAATCTGTATAACTAAGAATGGAGTGGTTAATATGGAAGATCCCACCTAAATAGGTAGAAATATATGTCCAAGGGTATTCTTTTTATGTACATAAAATCCCTTAATTATTCTTGATGCATCTTGTATATCATGTTGTGTGTAGCCAAGGGAGTAAAGAAGTTTCATTGTGCACACATTATCACTTGACACATTATCAATCATGACACTATGTATGAGATTATAATTTATATAAGCTTTTATGAATAGTACATGAAAATACTAATCATCATTTACAATATCATTATCATAAAATATGATTATAGGATGTTGTGGTGAGGTGTCAATAAGTATACTAATAGTCATGAATATTGTGTGATCATATTTCATAGGTGGAGGATACATATTGATGCATAGTATACATTTGAAGTATCCTTTGTCTTTTTCATCTCATGATTTCTAAATAGATCATTGAATTTTTTAAAGTTATGACTTCCATTTTTATGTGGTCTAGATTCCTTTGTAAGTGTCCTCACCTCAATAGTGTTATTGTCAATAAGATATTATATATTACATCTTAATTTGAAGAATTTATTTGTAGAAAGTCCCAAAATTTGATGATAATAATAATATACTTTGTTGTCATTGTTATTTTGTGTAGTAATATTTAGATCAAACTCTTGTGGAGGAGGAAGAGTGATAAATTTATATTCAAGTAGCTTATGTAATAGTATATGAGTAGGTGATGGTAATTTGGAAAATTATCTCTTTGATGGATTTGAAAATTGAAGTCAATTTATAGGTTGTGATACTACATTAACCATTATATTTTACTCAATTTTTATTTTCAATTGGTTTGACCTTGTAGCTTAGTTTGATTTAAAACTTAATTTTGTAAGTATCTATATGTATATTTGAGCTTGTTCAAATATAAGATCTTAACTTATTTATCTCTTACTATGTGGCACAAGTCAATGAATGATTTGAATCTCTTGAATATGATTGACTCATGGAGTGGTGAAATTTAACTTTATTTTTATATCTTGGAGATCATTTTTGGCCATAACACTAGTCATATTAGATAGCATAGTATTGTATTGAAGTACATAATCATTTATTGGCTCATTGGACCCTTGTTTAATTTTAAAAATTTGCTTATAATATAGTTTATCATTAATATTGATAGAAAAATGTAAAATAAACTATGTTACTAAAGGTTTGAATGCTCTAACTGATTGGATGGAAGATCATATAACCATCACAAAACATATTCCTTGATACTTCTCTAGAATAGTTTGATTAATAATTTTTCATTGTATGTGTAATTTAATCATGTTATGTGGAATGATTAAAGGTGTTGTTCTAGATAACCTTTAACTTCATATAATGGAATATTATGAGTTACAAAACCTACATGAAAAATTTAAGCATCTATCTTAAGGGATAATGGGTTATGAATCAAGGCATGTAAATCTATTTAATGACTAACTCTAAATGCACCTTGATCTAATTTCAACACCTTCACATGTATAGTCATAACAATATACTCAAGGGAACATGTAGTAGGCAAGTTTGGTTTTGTAACATGCATGGTCACTAGAGGAGGATTAAATTTTTCCTATGTAGGAATAGACATGGAAATATATCGGAAGCCTTGTGTTGCCCCAACACCTTAGTTATATAGCATATGTGTAATTGGAGATGTGAATGTAAGGATAGTAATAATGGTATAATTTTTAATACTTTTGGTTAGATTAGTAACTCAAAAGTTTGGTTGATATCTTTAAATGGGTCATATTATCCCTTAGATGTATTATCTTGAGCCAAATGTTTTTTTCCATCTCTTATGATATATAACATTGTATCAAGATGACGTGAATTCAAGTTAAGATATATAGTGAATTCTCAATAATCAATGTTATGAAATTGATCCATAGTATTTGCTTTATGAGTTTTATTAGTCTCAACATTCATGATAAGTACATAAATAGGGTATGTAATATGTATTATATAATCCATGGAGTGAGTATGAGGAACAAAAGAGGTCATGCATGCCCTTTTTCATTTCTTGGTAACAAGAGATAGCTCAAATTGGTGTTGCAACAATATGATTTGAGTAAGGCTTAGGATTGTTCATTATTAATTTTAATTGTATTTATATTTTTATATTTGATACACATAACTATATGATTGATCAAAATCTAACATATCCAAGTGGAACAATATGAAAATATTACCTTATGACTTTTATTAACAAAATAAAGACAATGTTCATTTATTATAGCCATGTGTATTGTGTATTATTAGAAAATAATTAGATATAAGGTATAAAAATAAAACTTTAAGGCTAAATGAGAGATTTTATGTTTCCAAAGTCCATAAGAATGAGAGTTGATTTTTGGGTAAAAAATGTGTATAATTTTGTTCCAACATGTTTCAACATCCCCAAATACTATGACAAATATTTATAAGGAGGATAATCTAGAGTTTCATTCATGAAATTTATTAAGGATGAATCGTGGATGGTGATTCAAAATACATCGAATCAAATTATACACATAGTTTTTACCTAAAGATTAGATCTCATTCCTAAGGCTAGAATTTGAACCCTAGAAGGATGAAACCCTAAGGTAGACCTAGGTTTTAAAAATTTTGATATGTATTTGGGTTCACCAATATATTTAATTCTAATTTGGATTAATATGAATTACATAATATAATTAACATAGAAACTAGTATGTGAATGTGAATTACTAAATATGGCATTTAAGCATAAATATGAATGTGTAGATACTAAAATATGGTATTAAGTACTTGAAAAAAATAATCTTTATACACATTTACCATGCATGATTTGATCACAAAAAATAGATCCTAATTCACCATTATCTTAGAATTACATGCCAACTGATGAGTTTGACCCTTCCATTCTACTATTACACACCTATATGAACCTCACTATTTGTTTCAAACCTGATAATAATATTGCATAGACATCTTCAGACCCTTAGTTTAGTCTACTTATACATGGGTTAGTTCCATTAGTTTTAGTTAGTATTAGTAGTCAATGTTGACTCAAATTGGTCAAAACTAACCCTCTTAAAGAAATGGTCACTTTTTAAAATAAAAAATTTCCTTATGGTTAGCCCATCTTCATAGCATATTGGTGGTGTGTGAAATTACCCAATTGGACTCATATATAAAGAAATTAATGTCTCATTCAAAATGGATTTGGTACTTATCTAGTACACATCTATACACTAATAAAATCTTCCCTATTCTTCCTAAATTGATATTATATCACTAGAAATAGTCACAATCCATGTCTAGATCACTCTAAATCTAATTCAAAGTAAGCATGTCCAAGTTTCAAAGCCTAATCATTATATACGTGCATATATCAAAGGATCACAATTGCACTAGGGTGAGATAACTATGTGTGGCTTGATTTACCTCAATAGAGTATTAGATACATACACAATGGTCAATAATCAAATGAGGGTGATTGAGGTTAGCTCAACCCATTACATTTTCTTATTTTTTGTAAGTTTTGATCCCTCACAAGTACACCAAGGGTTTTAAGGTGAAGGAAACTAATTTATGAAATTGCATGCATCATCAAGGTTTGGGATCATACATAGAAAGTAGAGAAATAAAATAAAAGGTGACCATATAGTCATAATATATCATCTTTGCATAGGCTAATACCAACAATCATAGTTCAATATCAGTTGATGATACTAACCTAGGTCAATAAAAATGACCCTACATATATATATATATATATATATATATATATATATATATATATATATATATATATATATATATATATATATATATATATATATATATATATATATATATATATATATAAAGATGAACATATCATAGGCATACTTTTGGCTGATATACACTTCCAAAATATAGTTATAGTTAGGAAGATAACCATAAAATCTAAGTACTCATCACTTTGTTGTAATTACTACATTTAACATATGGCACTTGTCAAATCATTATAATTAGTTTCAATATTTTAAATTTAGATGTATGATTGCATGTCATTACTCAATATTTGAATTATACATATTGTTTAGTTATATTAGGTTTAGTCTTGATTGTATTAATCAAAATTAGGGTAAAACATATTGGTAAACCTATACACATATGAAACCATCCTTCCAAGGTTTCAATTTTTTTGTCTTATGGTTTCAAATTTTATTTCTAATTTCCATAGATATCAAATAATTTCAGCTTTTTAAGGTTTAATATTTTTTGTCCCAGGGTATAATATTTAATTATAATTCACATAAACAAAACATATCTTCACATTTGGCCCTAGATTTTCATCAAGATTCCCTCCTATATTTTCAAATTTTATTGTTGGGGATTTATTTTTAGACCTAATTTATAATTATTCCTTAATAATACATATTAATCATGGAAAATGAAGGAAATATTTTCATATTGTTCTACATGGATAGTGTATCTTATTTAGATCAACTATGTAAGCAAATGTGTCAAAAGGATCAAATCTAAGAACACTAGCCAAGCTAAAATTAGCAATGAATAATCCCAAGCCTTCTTCCAATCCTATTTTTTAAAACATCAAAATTGAGATTTATTTCATTATAAATAAACACCAAAGGGCATGCATGAATCCTTTTGTTTCTTGATCCCAAGATCTCAAATTTTTAATAGCTACTATCTTAATTCCATTAATTGCCCTGTCTATTTCAGATTATGTGGTCCATATTGTCAACACTAGATGAGATAGGCTACCTAATCAAGCATGACATAATAAATTTTATATACTTAACCTATATTTCATCTAGGGATATGTGTGTCCAACTGGTAACTTACATACCTTTCATATTATCTTATTACATATATCTATGTTCTTAGTATGGTTAATGTCTATAATAACCATGGCTAAGTAGAGTATACATAGGAGGTAATGATTAGTCCTTTGTCATCAGATTTTGAATTATGTTTTTATTTCATTATTTAGGAGTTTCCCCCTCAAAGTGACTTAGTGATATTTATCAAGTATTTTGATCTTTCATCAATTAGTGTTGTGTAGCTACTTATTTTGTTCTTAGTTCTACAATATATTATTCCATTTTTGTGAAACATCTACGTAATTTCATTAAAATTGATATCAAATCATTGATTTGGGTAGATTTATATGATTTTTTTTGAATTCAATGTTATAGCGATCAAGAGAGCTGAAGGATTAAAAAAACATAACTTACGATCCAAGAAGAATTAAAAAATTTCACCACTGCAATATTATTCAAAGTCCTTTATATATATATAAATTCACCCCTATATATATATTCACCCTATGAAAACTAGTAGTCATTAAATTGGTCTAAGTGAGATGAATGTAATGGTATAACATGTAGGTACACTTTTTTTGGGCCCAAAACCCTCCATCCTAGGGTTTTTCCATGGCTAGTCCTAACACTCATAGACACAATAATGGTTAAGATACTCTAAAAACTCCTTAGAAGGATGACATGGAGTCCAAAAATTTAGATCTATTAGTTTTTAAGGTGGTTAAACATATTCAATATATACAAATAATGGTGAGGAAGGATGATCTTGATGCTGTAAAAGGGGACATGGATTATATCAAGAATTAATTGTTAACTTTGAGTTCTTAGTTGAAAATTTTCATGGCTCAACTTCCAAAAAATAATCCTCCATCACTCTAGTTGGGTTCTCCTAATCCAAATAATCACAACTCCAATACTGGTTCAAAGCACATGTTGTCAAAAATGGAAGTGCATAGGTTTGATGGTAAGGATCCACTCACTTGATCAATCAAATAATAAATTTATTTCATCTTCATCAAACCCTATGTGCCAAAAAGTTGATCATGAAATATCTATATCTATAACCCAAGTAGTTCATTTAATATATGTGGTTATATGTTCAAAATAAAAATTAGGGTGCTCTTATTATGTGGTCAGTGTTTATTTGAGGAATTACAGATGCACTATCATAAAAACATATCATAAAACTACTTTAGTCAAGTAGAAAGGTTACAACAAATAGGTAATGTTAAGGATTATATTCAACAATTCCAAAATATATCCTTATGTGTGGATGACATCAATGAGAACAACATGACTTACCTAATATTGGGAGGGGAGGCGATCAAAGATAACATCCAACTAAAGGTTTTCATGTTTAATATATTATTTGTTTATGAAGCAATACCATTCACATTCCAATTAGAGGAAAACTATTTGGTCAAGATAAGGGATTTCACTCATGGATGTGAATGCAATTTAGCAGCACCAGCATTTCCTCAACCTACAAGATTGACCCCTCATCAAATTGAAGATAAGTGTTCCAAAGGGTTATGTTTTGGATCTGATATAAAATAATTAAATCACATAAATGTGCCAAAAATAAGTTATTCTAAATTTGATGAGCCAATGAAGATAAAGAAGATGATGAAGCTTCGAGTGTAGGTATGGAAGTGTTAGAGGAGGAATCTAAAGATTCTAACCCTATTATCTCTTGTCATGACCTTTCAAGTATGAGTACCCATACAATTATTAAGGTGGTTGGATTTATAAAGAAACATAAGATTGTTTTGTTAATTTACTCAAAAATAACACATAATTTCATCAATAGTAAGTTGGTAGCTTATTTGAACTATTTTATTTATCCAATTCTATAATTTCAAGTATTGATTGCAAATGGTGTCATAGTAAACTATTTTAGAAAATTCCATAGTATTAAGGTTGTCATGGGGGACTACATGTTTAATTATCATATGTTTTCTATTCCTATGCATGGGGATAACATTGTTATTGGAGTACAATGGCTCATGAATTTGGACACAATAGAGATGAATTTATAGGAATTGTTAATGTGATTTCATTATAAAGGTAGGAAATTTAAACTATGGGGATTATGAGAAAAGTCTCCTCAATTGATTAGTTCACATAAAATTATGAATATTCTTTAAAAAGGGATAAATTATTTATATCATGAATGTTTTCCATCTAATTTGAGTCAAAAAATGTGTCTACACATCCTAATCACAAATGATTCTTGATGACCACCCAAAATTTTTTGGTGCATTGTCAAAAGGACTACCACCAACCAAAAAACATGATCACACCATAAGATTCATTCCAGGTATCAGATTCATTCTAGGTATCACACCACTAGACATCAGACCATTTATGTGTCCATATGCCCAAAAAATTAAATTGAAAATATGGTAAAGAGATGTTAGGGGCAGGTATTATCCAACATAGCCAAAGTAAATATTTATCCCCAGTGGTCATGGTTTAGAAAAATGATGATACTTAGAGGATACGCCCCAACTATAAATAATTGAATTAGTACACCATCAAAGATAAATTCCCTATTCCATTAATTGATGATTTTTTAGATGAATTACATGGTGGTGTTTATTTTACGAAAATAGATATTAATTATGGGTATCAACAAATTGAGATTACATATGAGGATATCCTTGAAACAACTTTTATAACTCATGAAGGCCATTACATGTTTATGGTCATGCATTTTGGTCTTACAAATACACCATATACATTTAAATATTTTTAATGAATATTGTTTTTAGGCATTTTTCAAGGAATTTTGTGTTGGTGTTTTTTGATGCCATCCTAATCTATAATAAAACTTTGGAAGAACACTTAATACATGTGAAATAAGTACTATTAGTTCTATAAAAACATCAAATTCATGCCAAAACTTACAAATTTTCTTTTGGAGTCCATTGGGTGGAGTACTTGGGTCATATTGTTTCACATGAATGAGTCAAAGTTGACCCTAAGAATATCAAAGCTATGATGGAGTGGAAAGTGCCAAATACCCTCAAGAAATTTTGTGTATTTTTGGGGCTAACATGTTACTATCACATATTTTTAAAAAAATATGGAAACATAGTAGATACACTCACAACCTTGGTGAATAAATTATCCCTCCATTGGACTGAACCAACTACTAAGGCATTTGAGAAGCTAAAAGAGGTTATGTGCACCACTCCATTTTTGGTAACTCTTATTTTTTATAAAATAGTTATTGTTTAATGTGATACATTAAGATATGGCATGAGGGTAGTACTCATGTAATAAGTAAGACCCATTGCATTTAGGAGTCATTAACTCAAGGGAAAAAATAAGTTTAATCCAATCTATGAAAAAGAGATGATGGTTATTCTTCATGTATTCAATCAATGGAGACTCTATCTGATGGGTATACACTTTCAAGTAAATACTAATCATGATAGTATAAAATATTTTTTGGAACAATTGTTGTCATTATAATAACAATAAAATTGGGTGACTAAAATGTTGGGATATGAATTTGAAATAGTCTATAAGAAAGGAAAAGAGAATGTGATAGAATATGCACTATCCAGGAGAGATGAATCTACTGATGCATTATTATGCACAATGACTATTTGGCAAGAAGATTGGTTAGAAGAAAAAATAATAATAATAAGAGAATGATAGAGATATCATGTCTTGATTTATAATATTCAACAAGGTTCATGTGTTTCTAAAAAAATTAAGTGGAAAGGGAGTACATTATGGTGTAAAGATAGATTATACCTGTTAGGGTGTGGAGCTAAAAGCTTCACCAAGGAGCATACATTATCAGTCTCGGGTCTACACAGACACCGGCGTCGGTCAGGAGCGATCGACGTCGGTCAGGAACAGTTGGAGAGGTGCCGACGTCGGCAGAGGATCGGCCGATGGCGGTCACAGGCAAGCAGCAGGAACCGATGTCGGTTACCTGTGCGTCCAAAAAGCTATTTTCGTGGACAGAAGCGAGTGTTTGCATGATGAGTTTGAGTTGTAGTCTCAAGCTCACATCTCTATTATTAGCAATACTATTTTTAGAGCCCTTGTTCAAGTGGCTTAACTGCTTGTTGGAAGTGCATGCTCAAGTCTCCTAATTCTATATGTAGAATTAGATCTTCCTAGCTTATTGTAGTGGTAGTAGTTATTATGGATTATTGTGGTAATTCATTGTATGTGAAGAACAGTACAAAATTGAATCAATCCAGGCTTGTTGGAGTTGATTGTTCTTGAGAGAGAGAGAGCTCTTGAGGAATAGAGATCTATTGAGAGATCTATACATCTAGGAGAGGTGTGGAAGAAAGAAGTTTCTTCAATTGTATTCCTTTTGTAAAGAGTTTGTTAATATAAGTTTTTAGGGTGGTTTCTTGTATCTCTTGTTCTTGCTATTATCTCATTCTAATTACTTGTCTATCTGATTTAATTTTGCATTTATTGCTTTCACAAGTGTAATCTATTATTGGTTGATCCCCAACAAGTGGTATCAGAGCCTTGGTTGTAGTTTCAGAGCTTGATATCCATCAAGTGGTATCAGAGCTCAGGTTCACTAACAGGTGGTTCAGATCTGTGTAGTGTGTATTGATTACAGGTTCTCACAAGGGTTTCTGCAGAGATTTCTGTTTGAGTGGGAGAAGCAATGGTAGATGAAAGTAAATTGAGAATGGAAAAGTTCAATGGCAAAAATTACCAACATTGAAAAATGCAGATAGAGGATTATCTGTATCAGAAAGATCTCTACTTATCGTTAGGTGGGGTTGCAAAGAGGCCCAAAGACATGGAGGATGAAGAATGGGAAGTTCTTGATAGAAAGGCTCTGGGGTCTATAAGACTGAGTCTAGCATCCACTGTGATATCTAATTTATTACAGGAAAAGTCTACGGTAGAGTTGATGACTACGTTAGTAAATTTGTATGAAAAACCCTCAGCTTCTAATAAGGTATATCTTATGAAGCAGTTATTTAATTTGCATATGAATGAAGGTGGATCTGTTTCTACTCATCTGAATGATTTCAATGGAATTATGAATCAGTTAAGTTCAGTCAATATAGTGTTTGATGATGAAATAAAAGCTCTTTTGATATTATGTTCTTTGCTTAAAAGCTGGCATGGCTTAGTAATGGCAGTAAGTAATACTGCATCTACATCAAATATTTTGAAAGTAGAGGATGTTGTTAGTGTTATCTTGAATGAGGAAATACGTAGGAAAAGAACAGAAGAGACATCTGGGAACGCTTTAAGTTTTGAGAGCAGGGGAAGGCAGAAAGAGAAGAGCAAGAAAGGCAGATCAAGATCCAAATCTAAGGGGAAAGGCAGATCTAAATCCAGAAATGGCAGAAAGCCACAATGCTGGAATTGTGGAAAGATGGGGCACATAAGCAGAGATTGTTGGTCAAAGCCTAAGGAGGACAATCAGCACGAAGGAAAGGAAGAAGCCAAGGTTGCAGGTATTGCACAAGATGCTTTAATTTTCTCTCTGCATAATAATATAGAATCTTGGGTATTAGATTCTGGTGCATCTTTTCATGCTACCCCTAACAGGGAATATTTTAGTGACTATCCATGGAGATTTTGGAATAGTGTATCTAGGGGATGATGAGCCCTGTAAAATAATTGGCAAAGGTAAAGTGCAGCTGAAGATGCATAATAGCAACACATGGGTGTTGAGAGATGTGATGCATGTTCCTAGCTTGAAGAGAAATTTGATTTCTGCAGGAAAGTTAGGGGATGAGGGTTGTACAGTAACTCTCACAGTAGAATCTTGGAAGGTGACCAAGGGTGCACTTGTTATGGCCAGAGGTAAGAGAGAAGGTACTCTCTATTTGTGTAATTGTGTTACTAACAAATCTCCTTCTGTATTATCTGCTTCAGATGTGGATGCTAAATTGTGGCACTCAAGGCTTGGCCACATGAGTGAGAAGGAGATGTCAATTTTTAAGTCCAAAGGTATGCTTTCAGATTTAAAATGCATAAATCTAGAGTTTTGTGAGCACTGTGTATTTGGAAAATAGAAAAGGGTTAGTTTTCTCAAGACTGGGTCTACTAAGAAGAGGCACAAGTTGGAGCTTGTTCACATAGACGTGTGGGGAGCGGCTCAGGTTGCTTCTATTGGAGGATCACAGTACTATGTATCTTTCATAGACGATGCTATAAGGAAGGTATGGATCTATTGTATTAGAAGAAAATCTGATGTATTTGAGACTTTTAAAGTTTGGAAAGCTATGGTTGAGAATGAAACAGGTAAAAGATTAAAGTGCCTGAGATTAGACAATGGCGGTGAGTTCTGCAGTCATAAGTTCAAAGATTATTGTTACATGCATGGAATCTGTAGGCAAAGGACGGTTCCAAGGACACCTCAGTAGAATGGAATTGCTGAAAGGATGAATAGGACAATAATGGAGCGTGCAAGATGTATGAGATTGCATGCTGGTTTGCCCTTACAATTTTGGGCACAAGCTGTTGACACTGCAGTATACCTGATTAACAGAGGACCCTCTACAGCTCTGGATGGTGGTATTCCAGAAGAGGCATGGATAGGTAAAAAGGTTGATCTCTCATATCTCAAAGTTTTTGGTTGTGAATCCTTTGTGCACATAGATAAAGAAAATAGAAATAAGCTTGATGCTAAGTCTATGAGGTGCACATTTATTGGCTATGGCTCAGATGATTTTGGTTACAGATTGTGGAATCTAGAAACTAACAAGGTAATCAGGAGCCATGATGTTGTTTTCAATGAAAGAGTGATGTATTATGATCAGCTAAGGAAGCTGAATCAATCTGAGCAGAGCAATGGTGAACTGGATGAGGTGAAAGTCCAAGATGAGCTCATGGGAAAAAGAAATAATCACTTGCAGGAAAACACAGAGATCGATGTCGGTAGGTTAGGAATCAGCGTCGGCAGTACAGAAACTGGTGTCAGTCGTACAGAGACTGACGTTAGCAGGATAGGCACCGAGGTCGGTCAGGTAGAATCAACGTCGGCCAGTAACAGGTCTAGAAGTGACTGAGGTCGGTCACTGTCAGAGAATTTGGGTGGACAGCGTGTTGTGAACGAGTCTCAGACACCCATCAGGAGGTCAAAAAGGGTGAGTAAGCCTCCAATTAGATATTCTCCTTCTTTATTTTATCTATTGATAACTAATGGTGGAGAACCAAAGAGTTTTGAAGAAGCAATACAGGTGGAGTCCAAGAGTCAGTGGGAGCGTGGCATGGTTGAGGAATTGGAGTCCTTAAGAGAGAACCAAACATGGGATTTGGTTGAATTGCCAGCTGGTAAGAGAACACTCAAGAACAGATGGACCTACAGGTTGAAATAAGGTGAGAATGGACAGATGAGATATAAGGCCAGATTGGTGGTAAAAGGATTTGCACAAAAGCCAGGTATTGACTTTGGTGAGATTTTTTCTCCTGTTGTTAAAATGACTTCTATAAGGGTTGTATTATCTTTGGTTGCTTTTGAGGATTTGCATCTTGAGCAGCTAGATGTTAAGACAACGTTTCTTCATGGAGATTTGGATGAGGAAATATATATGGAATAGCCAGAAGGATTTGAGGTCAAGGGTAAGGAGAAGTTTGTGTGCAGATTGAAGAAAAGCTTGTATGGCCTCAAGCAAGCTCCTAGGCAATGGTATTTAAAATTTGACAGGTTTATGACTGAGCATGGCTATAGTAGGTGTCAATCTGACCATTGTGTGTATTTCAAGAGATTTGATAATGGTAGATATATTATTCTATTGTTGTATGTAGATGATATGCTGGTTGCAGGATCTCACATGCAGGATATCTCTAAGCTTAAAGTGAAATTAGCTCAAACGTTTGCTATGAAGGATTTAGGAGTAGTAAAGAAAATCCTTGGCATGAGCATTAAGAGAGACAGGAAAAATCACAAGTTGATATTGTCTCAAGAAGATTATGTGGACAAGGTGTTGAAATGGTTCAATATGCAAGATGCTAAACCGGTAAGCACACCTTTGGCTGGACATTTTAAGTTGAGTAAAGAACAATGTCCTAATTCATATGATGAGGTAGAGTACATGAGTAAGGTTCCATATTCTTCCGCAATAGGGAGTTTGATGTATGCAATGGTGTGTACTAGACCGGATATTGCTCAAGCAGTGGGAGTGGTAAGTAAGTATATGGCCAATCCAGGTAAGGAACATTGGAAAGCAGTTCAATGGATCCTTAGATATCTGACAGGAACCAACAGTAGGCACTTGTGCTATGGAGGTTCAGATACTTCTCTACATGGTTATGTAGACTAAGATATGGCAGGTGATTTGGATGGCAGGAGGAGCACTACAGGTTATGTTTTCACTGTAGGTGGAACGGCGATTAGCTAGATATCTAAGTTGCAGAAGGTTGTTTCCTTGTCAACTACAGAAGCAGAGTATATTGTAGCCACAGAGGCTAGCAAAGAGATGATATGGATGACACGGTTCATGGATGAGCTTGGTAGGGAGCATGAGAGTTGCAGATTGTATAGTGATAGTCAGAGTGCAATCCATTTGGCTAAAAATTCAGCCTTTCATTCAAGAACAAAGCACATACAACTAAGGTATCACTTCATACGACAGGTATTGGAAGATGGTGAGTTGAAGCTAGAGAAGATCCATACAGATAGGAATCCTACTGATATGTTAACCAAGCCAGTTACAAAGGAGAAGTTGAATCTTCATTCAACTTCTGTTGGTCTTCATGATTGAGTTGAAGATGGAGGAGCTAGAGGATGTTGCTGTACAGGTACTGGTGCAGCTGTTTATCTCCAAGTGGGAGATTGTTAGGGTGTGGAGCTAAAAGCTTCACCAAGGAGCATACATTATCAGTCTCGGGTCTACACAGACACTGGCATCAGTCAGGAGTGACCAACATTGGTCAGGAACAGTTGGAGAGGCACCGACGTTGACAGAGGATCGACTGATGGTGGTCACAGGCAAGCAGCAAGAACCGACGTCGGTTACCTATGCATCCAAAAAGCTATTTCTGTGGATAGAAGCGAGTGTTTGCATGATGAGTTTGAGTTGTAGTCTCAAGCTCGCGTCTCTATTATTAGCAATACTATTTTTAGAGCCCTTTTTCAAGTGGCTTAACTGCTTGTTGGAAGTGCATGCTCAAGTCTCCTAATTCTATATGTAGAATTAGATCTTCCTAGCTTATTGTAGTGGTAGTAGTTATTGTGGATTATTGTGGTAATTCATTATATGTGAAGAACAGTATAGAATTGAATCAATCCAGGCTTGTTGGAGTTGATTGTTCTTGAGAGAGAGAGCTCTTGAGGAATAGAGATCTATACATCTAGGAGAGGTGTGGAAGAAAGAAGTTTCTTCAATTGTATTCCTTTTGTAAAGAGTTTGTTAATACAAGTTTTCAGGGTGGTTTCTTGTATCTCTTGTTCTTGCTATTATCTCATTCTAATTACTTGTCTATTTAATTTAATTCCGCGTTTATTGCTTTCACAAGTGTAATCTATTGTTGGTTGATCCCCAACAATACCTATGTAAGGATTTTGTCCTCAAACACAAGATCATTTAGGAGCTTCATTCATCTCCAATAGTGGGAACTTGGTATTTTTGAATACATATCATTGATACAATCAAGATTTATTTTTAGAAGGAATTAAGGGGGATATATATAAATTTGTGGTAGAATGCATGGTTTGTCAATAAAAAAAGGAGAAACAATTAAGATACCAAGTCCTTTGCATCCTTTATCTATTCCTAGCCAAAGATGGGAGGAGGTTTATATGTATTTCATTACAAGTGTGTCATGTTTAGAAGGTAAATATGTCATCATGGTAGTTGTGGATACACTAATAAAATACATTGATTTTTGTTCCTTATCACAATTATTTATAGCTATTATAGTAAATTATGATTTTCTTAATATAGTTCAAAAGATGCATGGTATTTACAAAATCATTGTAAGTGATCATGATCCTATCTTCATCAATAAATTTTGGATTGAGTTATTTATAATTTTGGGTACTTAGTTGGCTCATAGCTCATCATATATCATCCTCAATCTAATGGGAAAATATAGGTTGTAAATAAATGCCTATAAGGGTATCTCTATTATTTTGAATTAGATAAATAAGAACATTGGGTTCGCTAGTTGAAACTGATAGAATGGTGGTACAATACTTCCCTCCATACCTCTTCTAAAATGTTTCCATTTTTGGAACTTTATGGATATCATCCCCCATCTATCACTTCATCTTTAATGGTGTAACCCTAGGTTCTAACTATTGAGGAATAAATTCAACATCAACATGAGGTACTAGTTAGTTTAAGGGAGAATTTATGAATGGCACAAAATAGAGTGAAGAAACAATTTGATAAATACTATAGTGAGAGGAATTTTGATATTGATGATTGTGTATTTGTGTGTTTTCATGCATATAAGTAGATGTATTTGAATCAATATAAAAATGATAACAAATTTTATCCTAATTATTATGGCCCTTATCATATCCTATATAAAATTATCAGTGTGGCATACAAGATAACATTACCCCAATCCATTTACATACATCATGTATTTCATGAAGAAGGTAATTAAATAAAGAGTTTATACCCAAATTGAGTTACCCAAACTAGATAAAGAAGGCAGAGTCATCCTATAACCTAAGGAGATCCTTCACACACACATAAAAAAGCTATGAACAAGATATCTTAATGATTATTTGATCAAATGGAAGAGTTTGAATCATGAAGATGCAACATGAGAGGATGAAGCTTTCCTAAAACAACATCCAAAGTTATTTTAATGTTTAGGGAAACATTTGTTTGAAGTGGAGAGTCATGTTACACCCTTAACCTATAGTTTATCTAGGGATATGTGTGGCCAATTGTTGTCTTATATAACTTTCATATTATCTTATTATATTTATCTATGTTCTTAGTATGGTTGGCCTATTGAATAACCATGGCTAAGTTGATTATATATAATAGGTAGTGGTTATAATTTTATAATCATATTATGAAATCTATTCTTATTGAATTGTTGTGCAAGTTACCCCCTCAAAGTGTATTAGTGATATTTATCAAGTATTTTTCTCTTTCATCAATTGCTTTTTTGGATCTTATTATTTTTTTTCTTAATTATCTGATATATTATTCCATTATTGTGAAACATCTAAGTAATTTCATTAAAATGAAGTTAATCAGCATGTTTCTCCTCAAACCCTTCCACCTCTCATAAATTAATTCAACTAAGCTAAAGGATATGACCTCATATATCAACTAAATAACACCCATACTAAGATTTTATCTTTGAGTTACTTAAGAGATCAATAGTCTACAATGACATCTTATACAAGGCATTAACTGAAATAATTCTCCCTAGTGATACACAACCATTATCATTTGATTCTATTTTTTAATACATTCAAGGATAACAAAAAATTCACCACATTTGAAAAATAAGACTTACCTACACAACACACAATCGAGAAACACTTGTCATTACTCATTCAACTCCAATTAGAAAACAACTTGGTTAAATGTGTGTTAGTAGATAATGGTTCTGGATTGAACATATACAACACTACCTTCTTATAACTATATGGGATAAACATGGATATTTTTAAAAAATAAGATCAAATCATAAAAATATTTAATAACACTATGCATAAAGTAATTGGAACCATATCATTGGATGTGAGACTAGGTCCCAAGATGGTGCCTACTAATTTTATAGTTGTGCCTAACCAATTACATTACAAACTTATTTTTGGGTGACCATGGATACATGATATGGAATTAGTACCATCAAAATTACATAGATGTATCAAATATATGCATGAAGGTTATTCTTGTTCATAACTGATAGAAAATGACCCTTTCAAATAATACAAGATGACCCAATCTACTAATGATGACCAATCACAATCACAATTTGAAGATCATGATATTATTTATAAATTACAACCCATTACATTAACTTAGGTACATATATATGAGTTATATGAATAAGGTACAATAAAGGATAAGGAACCAATCATAACATATAAATTATTTGTATAGCACGAGCCACAAGTTAATATAGAATAGCCATAACCTATTCTTGATCTTATTTTACTGGTGAATTTAGAATATAAAGATAGCATATTCATATATTATTATGATGGTGATGATTATTGTACCAACATCATTGATATGATAGATGATCAACTATGAAATTTAAGCTTCTATCCTTCAGAGAAATACTTATCCTACACTCTATTCAAACTTGTTGGAGTTGGAGAATATAGGGATGACTTATATAGAATAAAAAGGTGCAAATTATAATTTCCTAGTAATGAACAATATTTTTGGGGTAAAGTAAAGGAAACAATGATAGATAATGAGTACATTATAAATTCATGTAATAGATGTAATACTAATTCACACTAGGCACATGCAACACTAAAATCAAACATGACTTAGACAAAGAAGCACTCATTCACTTTAGTAAACAATGTGGAAATAGTATATACCAAGTCTCCAACACCATTACAAGCAAAAAATATTCAATATAAGTCAAAAAAAATATTTCAAATATTACTTGATCATAATCTTGTCACATTACCATATAATTTACATCAAGCCGTGTGACATCTTTCATATCAAGATGGTGATTCATACTGTGGTTAGAATAAAATCATGGGCCATGATATAAATAATTGTGAGGCATTAAAACCATATTAAAAGATAAAATATTAATGCATTATCAAGGTATTATACATCCACATGAACTACTTGCATCAAGCTCTATAAAGACACCATCTGCAATAACAACAACAAAAAAATGTCCTTCATAAGAGTTGTTGACCATTAGTATACATAGAAGGTACCTATTATAAAAAAATTTAAAATTATATAAAAAAAAGAATCCATATACAATTTTAGATATTTATGACAATTGGGACATGACATCGAGGAATTACAAGATAATACACATTGACAAGAACACCTTGGATATATCATTTTACTAATAGATTGGGGGCCAAAAGTGGCCAATACACACATATGGGCCATGCCTCCTACTTATTAGGTGCCTTTCACATTAGGTTATTAATGTTTACAATAAATTTAGGCTATAGTTAAGTAAACCAACCATTATCTCTCTTTCCAACATGTAGGAAGAGTGATCATGATTCAACATGATGATGATACTTACTATCAAAAATCAAAATATTTAGGGGTGATAGGAAGCACACCATCAAAAATAAATAAAGAATAAGAGGAAATAAAATTACATAATCTCAAGGATAAGCGAGAATAGGTCAACTTCAATAATGATGAGGATGACATACTTATAAATCTATAGGCACAAACATCATTTATTGAAAAAATATAGAAAAATCAAATGATACAAAAACATTCATAACATAAAAAATTATAACTTGATCATGACATGGATTATTATATTATACTATTCACATATTTTATTTATCACATATTTGGTAGATAGCATATTATTTTCACACACATATATTTCATGGTATATGAGTGTTATGTAGGACATATAGGTTACACATGGAAATATAAATGTTGGATTTTCCTCTATCCATTAACCATGCCAATACTAGGGGCATCTTATTTCATAAGTTTCACTATTATAGGTTTTATCTTTATATAACATTTCTACCATGTTGAACTACCTAGATCTCTTAAAAATGTCTTTTTAGTAACTCATATCTTACACAATGCTACATGGATATGTTATTATACTATGATGTGACATTGATACATGTGGGTGGTGTATAATAATTACCTTGTTATATGATACATTCATTTTTTTACTCTCTTACATTATAGGTTAATTTGTGCTTATATTTTGTGTGTGGCCCTTTGGCCTTGTTTACAACATCTTTATATCCCCTTGACTGTAGACCTTGGCCTTGTTTTATGCAACATATTTGATTTCCCTTATTTGTTACATATTTATGTCCCTTGAATGTGGCCTTGGATTTTTTTTTTGAAACATATTTATTCCCCTTGTATGTATCCCTTTGCCTTATGTGTGACTCTAACATTTGATACTTTTTGTATTTGTTGAGATTATTGACATTAAGTGATTTCATGATCTATATCATGTAATTTTATTGCATAGTCTTATTCAATGATATTAATACTGTGTCATTCATTGATACATCCATATATACATGAAATTTATATCCCCTACATTACATATGTTACATACATGCCTTGATCGACATATAAATTACATTGATGCCATATTTCCCACATGTTTACATGATATCAATATTTAGACATGACATGATACGATTAACTCTTGTTTTGAGATGAATGAATTAAAATAAAAATATATTGTATTAAAAAGGGGAATTATAGTGGGATTTTCAAAAATATATAAGCCTCCATTAAAAAAATAGATCAAAGTAAAAAATCCATACATTCAGAATGGTTCAGTCACATAATAAATATGGGCATATTGATATAGATTACAGGGGCATAGGCCATACATATGCACTAAATTTATAGAGACTTAAATACATATTCATATACACTTGGGTTCATATTCATGGATATGCACACATTTTAGAAGAACAATAATTATATGTTTCCATGCACATACATTTGACATATAAGTTCTCAAATTCGATATATAGATGCATAGAAATTTATATCAGTTGGTATACATTTAGGAGGAGTGATAATTATCCATGCACACATAAACAATAACATGATTTATACTTAAATGGTAATTGGTTTTACACTTCAAACTCATCAAATATATGTCCATGATGGGGGCATGAACACTATTAATTCTATTTTGATCATGCATTTTTTCTACATTGAGTGAACTTGAGAAAAATTATATAATCAAACATGTGTTTATGATGGGGCATGAACGTTTTTCATTACATTTTGATCATTAATTTATTTTACATGGGGTGAAATTGAGTGAGACTATACTATTGAATCTATGATCCATTTGCATTAATTAATTCAATTTATTTGAGAGAACCTAGCTTGATGGTTTCTTATCTACCTATGTAGTTATTTGGGTTATTACATTGCATAATTTTCCCCACATTCATGAGGGTTAGGACATATTTTCTTAAAAACCCAAGAGGTTTAATAGTTACATAAATTTGGGGCACAATCACCCCAACTCTCCATGTGCTTTGGTAAATAATCACAAGTTTCTACAATGGTTCAATAAGGAAGCATCATATCCAACATGTTGGAAGGGAAACATGGTTTCACCTATACATAGGTTTACTCTTACTTTTTCTCTTTAAATTTTTTATAAATTTAGTCTTAGAGTAATTTTTTTAATATATGGGCATTGGATACACATGATATAGGTTTTGATATTGGGTGACCTGTATAATTGGATCTTCATATCAACACAAAGTGGGTTATATAAATTCAAGTACATTTTATCCTTTTACTCTAGCAATTCCATTACTAGAATAAAATGGGGTCATTTTTAGATACTAAAATATTCTATTAAGTACTTGATAATAACAAACTTGACACACATTTACCATGCATTGCTTGAGTGCATAAACAAGGTCCTAACCCACTATTCTCTCACACTTACATGTTATATTATGAGTTTCACCCTTCCATTCTAATATTACACACATACATAAACCTTTATATTTGAATCAAAATTTCTAAATATCCTACCTAGACATCTCCAAACCCTTATTATATTCCACCTATACAAAATTTAGTTATGTTAGTTTTGGTTAGTTCTCTAGTTGATATTGACCTAAACTAGTTAGAACCGACCCTCTCCTAGTAATGGCCACTTTTAAAAATCCATCCTTTCCTTAGGGTCATCCCATTTTCCTTGTGTGTCAATAGTGTGATAAAATACCTAATTAGACTCATATATAAACAAATCAACATCTCATTCAAAAGGGAGTGGACACTTATCTCGTATACATTTATACACTATTTCACATTGATAAATCTTCCATAATCTTCCCAAATTGAGAATATAACACTAGGATATATCAAAATCCAAGTCTAAAGAAAACTAAATCCATGTCAAAGTAAACATTTTCAAGTATCAAATATAAATCATTAATTGCATGCATATAATAAAGGATCATAATTTCATAATTACACTAGGTGGGAGAACTACATGTGGTTTCATTAATGTCCTAAAAGTATTAGATATGTAGGAAAAAATAAATCATAAAATAAGATTGATTAGGTTCATCTCATCATATTATACTTTCTTGGTTTTTATAGGTTTCTATCCCTCAAAAGTACACATAGGATTTCAAGGTGAAGGAGACTAATTTTAGGGATTGCACACATCATCATGGTTCATGATCTCACATATAAAACACATAGAGACAAGTGAAGATGACCATACATTCATAATCCCTCATTTCCACATAGGTCAATATTGACTAGTACAGTTTAACATCAATCAATGATGTTAATATAGGTCAAAGGAACTAACCTTGTACAAACAAAGATACTATTCCTAAATTGGATAAATTACACACCTAATTTTAGCTAATATTCATTTATAGAATATAGTCACTATCAAAAAATCAACAAGAAAATGTAAGTATTCATCCTTTTATTGTCATTATTATATTATCATGTGACATTTATCAGATCATTGTAATTAGTATTAGTAATTTACATTTAGATGTGTAGTATTTTATATTCAAATGTATGATTTAATTTCATATATTAATATATAAATTATACACATGTTTATATTTTATTATAGTTATTGTTGATTGCATAAATAAAAATTAGGATAAAATAGATTGTAAATTTTTTAAATATATTGTAATAATTAGAAAAGTGGCATATGTTAAATATATTAAGTACAATAAATGGATAAGTACTTAGCTTTTCTAATTAACTATCTAAATATAATTAAATTATAATAATGGAAAATAACTGAAGGAGGCTTATGATTTTTAGGTTCTAGAACTATGTTTATGTCTATACAAGGTCAATTCTATCAGATCTAGAATAGTATTGACTATTGATACAAACCTATAGTGTTTGGTAGTGGCCTATGCCAAATAAGGGTTTGTGACCATAAGCTCACCTTCATTTCCATTTGAAAGCTCTATTTATGTGATTTTGAGCATGATAATGCACACAACTTTATAAAAAAGCCTCCTTCACCTTGAAACCCTATGTGTGCTTATGAGGAATATAAAAATGTAAAAATTTGGGAAAGTGTAATGGGTTGAGCTGACCCCAATCACCCCCGTTGGTGATTGATTATGGCCTATCTATAAAATAATTGAAGAAAGGAAATCAAGTCACACATAATTCTTCCACCTAGTGTGATTGTGAAATTTTGCTCCTTTGCTATATAAGTGCAACTATTTATTTAGATTTGATACTTGAGAATGCTTACTTTGACTTAGCTTTGGTATGCTTCAGACTTGGCTTATGATTTTTCCTAGTTATTGGTTTTGTATTTGGAAGAATAGAGTAGTTTTTCTCAATATGTAATAGTGTATAAATGTGTACCAAATAAGTGTAAAGTCCCCTATCAATTGAGGAATTAATTTATATATATGATTCCAATTAGGTAATTTATCATGCCACCAATATATTAGGCATATGGGTCAACCCTACAAAAATATTTGACTTAAAAAAATAGTTTCTACTAGGAGAGGGTCACTATCATTAGGCATAGGTTAGTATTACTAGTGATACTAACCCATTATGATAGTAGTGACCTGTGCATAGAAACATTGAATTGAAGGTTTGGGCATGTTTTTATGAGATAATAAGTTGGTTTGGCATAGAATATAAGGTTACTATAGGAATTTAATAGTAAATAGAGAAGTTTAAACTCATAATTTATCATGTAGGTGTGAGATAATGGTGGATTAGGACCATACTTGTGTATGCAAGTCATGTGTGGTAAATTTATGTCAAATTTGTCATTGTCAAGTAATTAATACCATGTTTTAGTGTCTACATTCATAAACCTCATAATTATTACCTTTTTTATTATTTTTAAGAGGCTCTTCACAAATATTGATGTCATACTCCATACCAAATCACATCAAATCCAAGTAATTAAACTATATTTCCTTTTTGGGATGTTCAAATAAGATCTCAATTTAAAAATCACTAAGAAAAATAGGCCTTATATAAGTTATCCCTAAACATATAAATACTAAAAATTTAAAACATTAAAATTCTTCTCAATCATACTTTTAATGGGAAGCACCCTCAAAAGTTTAAAAAAAAATAGAGGAGTTTCCTCCTATTTGTGAAAAACATTTGCACCACCATCTTTTGAAATTTTAATTTAACAACTTACAATGAATCCTCAAGATTTTTTACACCAAATATTTTCTTCCCATTTTATTTATTTTAATATTTGTTAGAAAAAAAATCTATAGAAACAACCTTTGATAAATTATACAAATGGATTCACTCCCTCTACTTTGATTCTAAATATCTAGCTCAATATATTTCCTAGAATTAACCATTGGTGGATTAGATAGATAATTTTATCCTTCTCCCATAAACTCTAGATACTAATCCTAAGATTCATGGTTCAATTATTTAAGTTGTTTATAAGATAACTTAAAAAAAGGAACCACCTGATCCTTAGGATCCAAATCTAGTTCCATAGTGTCATGTTTTTCATGCTTACCTTTTTTCTTTATTTCTGAAGGAGTCAACACCTTTACTTCCATATAAAGACACAAAAAATCATCCAAAATAAAAAATGTCTCTTTTTTAATCATACATTTTCCTTTTAAAAAAAAATTAAATCTTCATAAGATGAAGAAAATTTACCTTTCGTGGAGGAATATAGCACTCTTCTAATAACCTTTGATGATGAAAGGAATTTACCACCACTTTTTTTGACCAAAATTTATTCATATTTGGTTTCATCAAACCATTCACCTTATTTAATTAAATATTATTTTCTTATAAATCCATTCATATTTGAGAAAAACCATCACAACCTTCCAAAATCTTAGCACATGATCTAACTATGTAACCCAACCCAAAACACTTATGACATATATTTCCTTGATCTCTAAATTACGCCATCAACACTATATTATTTCCACCAAAATTTAACATCGAAGCATTATTCCATATACAAGAGTGACATAATTAAAATTTGATTCTTGTAAAACTAGCATCTTTACCCAAATATCTTGTATTTAACTCAAAACATTTCCATAAGTCATCTCCAATCATATCCCCATCTTCAAATATTTCAAAGATAGAGAATAAAATATAAGCTAACCCTCTTTGAAATAAGGGTGGCCCTAATCCTTCAAAAAAAAATCCAAGGGTAAATATCCAACTTTTTCCATTCAAACATCCAACATTGAACTTGAATAATCCTATCTATTTCCTCCTTAGTATGGAATTTAACTAAAAATTAGCCTTTCACTAGATAATGAAGACTAATTACCTAAAAACCCTTTTGAGTTTCTCCCAACCAGTTCTCTATCCACTTTCCTTTCCAATGTTAGCCAATAAGTTTTATCAAAATCATTTTTTGAGGAACTATCCTCACATTCCTCAAAAATAAAATCCATAAGAATGTCAATTCTATTAAAATAATGAAACTCAAAATGGAATACATCTTAATGAAGTTCCAGATCTAGATATAAAACTAATTTTGAGGAAATTGAACCCACCAACACTTCTATCATCCATATAATTTGGATATAAATCCCTTTCCCCTAATACTCTCCTTTAACTAGTATTTGGAGTAAAAAAATATTAATATCCTTTATTTCTTTAAATCATCCAAATTTTCCTTAAAATACTCCCATATCAATCCATACATATTTGTCCCCCAAGTTTTTTTCAAATTTGACAAAGATAAAAACCAAATTCACAATGCCCCCTTAGGTTCCAATTGAAATAGCACCTTTTTCCAAAGCATGAGACTCTCTAAACTATCGATCTTCCATGGCACCACCCTTCCATCTTTTTTAGCATCATAAACATCTTCAACTGTAGCATCCAAAAAAACCTTCTATTTATCCTTTGTATAAAAAATATTAGTATCATCCTTTTCATCTTCTGCAACAACCAAGAATTTCCCTTTTGTATCAGTACGAAAAGTTTTTTTTTTCACCTCTACTTGGAACCCTTATGCTAATATATTCTATGGATAAAAGATGTTCACTATGCATGTGTGTTATATATTAAATATCATAGTATAGAAATATTTTACAAAGTGGATATAAGAGGTGGCATTATAAACTACTACATGTGAAGATGTTTGTAAGTTCCTTATGACATGTATTTTGGTGGAGATTTCACTTATCATATTTAATTATTACTAATAATGACTCATATTTCAATTATCAAAAAGTTTTATCATACAATATCAATCATACATTGTATAATTCTTACTACCCATAATTATATGATCAATTAAAAAATTTTAATAGGACCATTGTCAATATTTTATCAAAAACAATGAAAAAATAGGTAGTGATTTGCATAACCAAATACATTTAGCTATATGTGCATATAAAACAAATGTTATAACCTCTGTAAGGGTAACTCATTATTCATTTGGGTATGGGATATAAGCAATATTTCCCCTTGAGTATGATATTGCATATTTATGAGTGTCACTACAAGGATTTATTAATGATGATGGCTACAGAGAAAAGAGAAAACATTTGTTATAAATCTTAGATGAAAATAAAATTAACTCTATTGAGCACTTCAAAGTTTTTCTAGCTCACCTTAGGAAGGCTTATAAAAAGAATGTTAGATCAAGGGAATTCAATGTCGGTGGTAAATTTTGAAATAAAATTAACAAAAAGAAGAAAGGAAAATTCAATCCTATGTGACTTGGCCTATTTGTGTCACAAAAAAATTGGGTTGGTAGCTTATCGCCTTACTACATCAAAATGAAAATATTTTTAGAATCCAACTAGTATTATGCATGTGTCATAGTTCTATATTTGAGCCTTATCTATTATCATGTTACTATATGTTTGATTATCTCTATAATTATCACACGATTTTCCTTTTTATGTTTTTTCCAATCATTTATTTCATTTTGATTTCTTCAACTCTTGTATATTTAATCCTTTCCATTTGGCTCTAGTTATTGCTTTTAAATTGACACCATGTCATTTGTCACTTCTTCCCAATATTTTATTCATGGTAATTAATGTTTCTTTAGTGCGATAATTTGTTAATGATTGAATTTATTTATACATTTGAGTTCTTATGATTCAATTTTTTATTTGTTTGATATTTTCTAGTCATATGTCAGCACGTGTCACATAATTTGTTGGTTTATTGTGATCCATATCATGCAAATGTTTTCATGTTTTTGCTTGCATTGCCATGATCTATATAATAAATTTATTTGGGGAAAGATCCCATATTTTTTATTTAAACTATTTTATTTTAGACACGTGCTTTTGATCTAGGGGTCATTTTAAATGTTAATTTGAATATATTTAGGTACATGTGTATTTATCGATTATAAATTCATATTAGGATCTTATCGCTGTATTTTTTGTGTTTTGGGACATGATTTTTTTCCTTGCCTTAATTTTCTATCTCATCTTGGGTTAACTTCATTTCCCCTTTGTTTTATATTATTTAATAGGTTTGACCAAGAGCATAGTATTACACTCATATTTTACCAAGAGCATAGAAATATCTTCCAAGTATGCCGAGGATCATAACATTATGCTCAGGAAATTTAAAAGGACCCAAAAAATAAAAGACCGAGAGCATAGAAATACATTCCAAGGATGTCGAGGGTCATAACATTATGATCTTGGTCCTTTATTTTTTGGGTCCCTTTGAACTTCCCTTTATTTTCTATAGTGTGTGGGTTTATTTATTTTTAGTTGTCTCACCCTTTGTGTGTTGGTTTGTGCAGTATTAGGTTCCTAATTTTATTTTTAAAAGCATGTGTATGCACCAGTGCATCAGTGCATATGGGACAATCATAAATAATGGATAAAATGAATGGATGAAAGATTTTTAATAAAAGGTCAAGAATGATAAGAATAAGTCTGATTTTAAAATTGGATTTGTTTTGAGTCTTCATATTGCATCATTTTCAATTGTTCATGTAGTTAAAATACATATAAGGATTTTAACTTGCATCACCATGATTTCTTATTAAACTAAATTGATTGTTAGTTACCAAAATTTATAAGGACATAGGTCTGATTGAGACATGCCTCTCAATGATTACACTATTATTTAAGATTTTTCAAGGTGTTGTGAGTTGATTAGGTGTTAATAAAGGATATCTATTTATGGATGATGTGTAGTGAATTATAGAAAACCAAGTGATTTTTTTGAGCCCAACATCATAATGTCAAATTCATCAAATTTATTACTCTATAATGACCATGAACATACTTTATCTCTAAAATATTCACCTAGTAATGACCAAGAGTGTATCACTCCACTCCTAGTCAAAATTGAAAGTTTTAAATTTTCTCTAAAAAATTGGGTTATGTTTGTTTTGGTTCATGGACCTAATTCTAACTAATTTCATACTCTAATAGTCTAAGATTTATGGAATTTCAATATTCTTCTCAGAACCTTAAATTTACACATTTCAATTATTTTAGAATATTCCTTTATTTTAGTTAGTTCAATTTTTACTATTTATTTGATGTATATTGTCTACTATGAGTTGTATTTTTCATATGGTTAGGTGTAGTGAAGGTTGATGTAAAACCACATTACCATATTACATTTTGGTGAACTTGTGCCTTATTACACCCCTTAGGATTATATTTCACTTATATTATGTTGTATATTTTTTAAGGGATTATTCTATCTTGTTTGTAATCAATAGCCCTAGCCTTTATGTGTGGTTTACAAACCATTATTTGTTATGTTTCCTCTATCATTCAAATTTTATGGTATCTTTACACGATAAATATTTTTCCATATTATGTCACCTAAGGTGATTAGATATAAGATCTATAATAGGAAAAGTGATAGATTGAGTTTCAAACCTATTTATTTCTTTGAATTTTTTTGGTTTATATTCTTTTTAAAATAAAAATAAAAATTGTGTCTCCCTATGATGTTAATGTCCCTATGAATGATAATGTTTTAAATTTAAATAATTTGAATTAAAATTATGTGAATACAAATGTTGTGAATGATATTTTTATGAATATATTTCAAAATATTGATACTTTTAATTATAAGAATGATAGAGTTAAAATGATTAATTTGTTTAGACAATGCATACTAAACCATCCTACATAAATATATGCAATATTTTATGTGTTAAGGTATATCTAAATAAAATCCTTTCAAGAGGTTGATATAAAATATATACCATAAGGAGTGAATACTGGGTATTTGAGTGACACTAATGTAGATCAATCTTCTAAAGGATCCCATTCTATGCATGATAATTTTGGTGTGTCCTAAAAAATTTCTAATTTTTTCCCTCCTCTTATTTCTTCTACTCTTCTTGGTGTTTCTTTGCCTTCTCAAACTGATTTAATTTTTTCATTTGGTTCTTTTGAAATTCCTCAATCATCTCAACATGTTTAACAATTTTCATCTCTTCTTCATTATGTTCCTCAATTATGCATGCTTTTATTATTACCTATACTATCATACCTTATATTCCAAAGCTCAAAGTTATTTCTTTGGCCCAAACTTTACATGTTATGCAATAACAAGTTAAATTCCTCTCTCAAGGGTCTCAAATATTAAGTTATAGAGTAATTTTACATTATATGTTATTCAATACATTGGATTATTATGTACTTGATTACCATTTTCCTATAGGTTTTGTGATTAAATTTTTTTGCATTATTCAATGGTAAATATAATCCATCTCATCACATCAAATTGTTTATGCCTCATGTCTAGATTTAAAGCATAATGATAAATTGTTGAAGAAGTTATTTTCTATAAGATTTAAACTCTTGCTTATTTCTATGTTTTACCATCAGGATCTATGCAATATTTCAGTGCTTTGTTTTATGATGAATTATCCCTTTTCAACCAACATTAGCATAAAGGTCAAATTTTCATAGATTTCTCGAATTAAACAAAGACCTAAAGTGAATGTTATTAAGTATGATCTTAACATCAAGACTATGGTTATAAGGATGAAATCCCATTTCCATGATATTGAATTATAAATTATATTTACTCTTATTTTACCCATTAAATAAATAATGGTATTTCATTCTTATTCATCACATCATGATTTTTATTATTCAATTAAAAATTGTGAGAGTAAGATCTCAAAGGCCAACATACTTAAATATGGGATGAATGCCCCTACCTCTAATAGAACCAAATTCCAAGGTAAATAAACATCCAAATTTAATATTAGTGGCAACTTTACAACCTAATATTGAATCCAAGAATGTGGCGAATGTGGTGGATCAACCATCCAACATGATAGTCTTATCACAACAAAGAGAGCAAAGAAAATTTGTAAGATTAAGTGAAATTCCTCAAAATGGGATTAAATGATTATTTAATTTCAATACAATTACTTTAAATAATAATATAAATATGTATCCATCAAGGTAATTGACTAATAATTATGATTATAATGTCTATTGTGCTTATCATAGAGTCCTCTAACTATATTCAAAAAAATGCTTAATGTTGAAACATAAGATCCAAGATCTTAGTGAAAGTAATCAAATTCAAGGAGAAGATCACAATATTAATTTGAATTAATAAATTATAGAACCAAATAAAAATTTAAAAATATTCAAATATCCTTTTCCAAATCATTCTATTCAATTTAAATACCAAGGAAATGTTCATATCATAGCTCAAAAAAAAATTCAATCTTCTAGTGCTCATATACTTGATGTCTTCATCAATGTAGTCAATACAACACATAAGATAATTCTCTAATAATATTATATGATCATGAAATTATAAATTATAAAATATAATAATGGACCACTCTTCATGCATGATTTCATTGATATACATTCAGGATAGCAAATTGAATTATGATTAATGATGGTTAAGTATAAATGTGTGCATGATGAATGTTTTACTAATATTGGATACAAAAGAGGTGTAGATAGTATTAAAATTATTATTAAAGGATATGATGGGATTACATAAAAATAATTTGGAATAATAACCTTACATGTCACAATTGGTCATATTACCATATTAGTTTGGTTTCATGTACCATATGATAATGGGACATATGACATTTTACTTGGACACCCATTGATTAATTAGATGAAATAAATTATAATAACATTACACTAATGCTTAAAATACATTCATGAAAATAAATTGATTACTATCCATGGAACTACTTATGATCTCCTAGATAAGTTTCACATGAGGTGTTACCTAAAGAGCTAAAAAAAAAAATTAATCACAAAATCTCAAATAAGCACACCTAAATTTCAACTACATGTTCATCTATATAAAAAATTAATCTTATCACAAACTTTCATTCCTACACAAGATAGATAACCTATGAAAGTTTTATTTTTTCAATCTAACATTCAAATAATGGAGTGTCCTGATTTACAAGATAAAATATAAGACAACTAGTTGTAATGATAATTATTATAATGATGATGACTATAATGGTGGATCCTATAGTGATGATGATTATATTGAGATGATAACATATTATCTTTCTTAGACTCATAGGTACTTATACATCATAATATTTACCTTGAATATATTTATACATAGTATAATGATGACATATTAATATTATTGGTTAGCCTTGTTTGCTAACCTCATAGGTTTGCACTTGGGCCATCTCTATTTCTTATACAAAATTTTCTTTCTATTGATTCCCTTTCTTGCTCATTTTTTTATGATTACTTACTCTATTTTTCATTTTTTTTAAAAAATTTTCATGTATTTTTTGGGAATACTTGTTTCTTATTTAGACTTATTCCATGTTTTTCACACCTTTGGGTCTCCCTTTGCTTTCAAATTCTTCTAATTTTCCTATGTTATTTATTCTAGATTAAATTTTGAAGTTATCTTCTTCTTTTGGTTGTCATTTATTTTTGGCTTTCTCTTCCATTTCCTCTCAAGTTGATATAATTATATTTTCTCTTTCCTTTTACTTGGCTTGACAATTTTATTTTACTTCTAGATCTTTGCCTTTGTTTATGTAGACAACTAATTTTGGAATGGAGATAATTTTATATGTTATTTTACATTAATTTATAGAACATAGGAATTTTTTAACTATGAGTTCATATTAGGCTCTTATTGGTAATTTTTTTCTTGTGTTTTGGGCTTTTTTTGTCCTCTTTACTTTGGGTTAGCTTTGAAACTTCATTTTTTGTCTGACTTATGCCAATAATAATATCACCACTCATCTTAGAACACAAAAAAAACCGAAAAAATGATTATTTTTTCTCTGATACAATTCTTGATGCTCCCAAAATGTACAAAACACTCATTCATGGGTTTTTACCAATTGATGAAGAAAATATTATACAGTCTTAGTATTTTTTATTATGGATCCTTTAACCCTTATATTTATTTATTTGAAGTTTTTCCCTTATTTTTTTACTTTCCCACCCTTTGTGTGTTGTTTTAAATTCAAATGGAGTCTTGATTTGAATTTTAGAAATCTATATATACATAGGTGTGATAGTGTGTATAGGGGAAGTAAGAAGTAACCAAAAAAAAATTAAAATAGTGATAAGAGTTCAAGAATAGGTCTAGAGTGATAAGGCAGATGAGAGGCTAATGATTACATCATATTTTTATTCCAAATATTCATATTAAATATTTTATTTGATCATGTAGTGAAAGAGTATATAAGGAATTAGGTGTTACAATAACATAATTGCTTTTTGAATTAAATTGAGTGTTGATTTCTTAATTTTCAAAGACCAGAGGATGAATGAGTCAATCCCCTCATTACTACAACCCTTTGTTAAGGTTTTTCAAGATGAGTTGATAAAATTAAATTTTTTAAGAAAGGAGAAGGATTTTTGTGTGATTTACACAGGTCCAATTGAAATGAGAAATTGTTTTTTAGTACATAAGTAGAGGAACATTATCATCAAATTTAATTTATGAAAGGACATAGTTACCATAACCATATAGTGTAACAAAAAACTTTACACTATGCACCTAGTTAAACTTTTAAAGTTTTCATATTATATAAATATTTCTAAGTTCTATTTGTTTCATTATATAGATTTGTTTTTAATTGATTTCAGCTTCCAACCATACACATGTTTTATATATTTTGGTATCTATCTAAAAATTATTTATTTTGTCCATATTAATTATTTTAGTACTTTTATTTTATGAAATTATATTTTTTTGTACTATTATATTGTTGTATTGTGTTCATATCTAAGTTTCATACATGTTTAATGTTTAGTGTAATGTATTACACATTAAAACTAATTTACCTATTTACATTTTGGTGAATGTGTTTCCCCTTACACTCCTTATGGTTACATTGTGTATATATTTCTCACAAGGGTTGAAAGACTTGTATTTCTTAGAAAAAATGTCCTAATTTATCCTAATGAAATATATATTGTGATAATATATGACACACCCCTTATGCAAACCAAGATAGGGTTGAAAGACTTAACTTTAATAGAAAACAAGTACTACATTATCCTAATGAAATAGATGTTATGCTAAGGGATGTAAAAATAAAATCCTTAGCTCAGGAATCCTTAGTTAATGATATACCTTTTAATTTTAATAATGTATGTTTTAATGCTTCTAATGATGTAGAACATTACATAGGTTCCTCTTCTATGCCTAATAATTTTGTTGTTTCTCAACTTGTTTCTAATGTTGTTCCTCCTCCCATTTATTCTACTCTTGTTTCTATGTCTTTTCCTTCAAACCAATTTCAATGTTTCATTTATTGATTCATAATTTCCTCATCCATATCAGCATGTTTCCCAGCCCTAATCTCTTACCCATAGTGTTTATAAAGTACCTAATGTTTTTATCCCCACTTATACCACTACCACTTCTATTCCAAACCCCGAGGTTACCACTCTTGCAAAAACCATGCATATTATGCAAAAACATCAATTTATCTCTCAATGGTCTCAAAATTAAAGTCATAAGGTCACTTCACATGATATATTAGCCAACCCTTTCAATTACTATTTCCTTTCCTACCCTTTATGTGCCCTTTTTTAGCTCTGAAATTTAAATTATTCAATGGTAAATTTGATCCTTCTCATCACATCAAATATTTATATGCTTCATGTCTTGAATTCATGCATGATGATAAATTATTTCAAAAAATATTTTCTATAAGCCTTAAGGACTATTATCTTGATTAATTTTATTTTTTTTCATCTATATGTATACACTCTCTCCATGCCTTGGCTGATGATTTCTTAGCTCAATTTTAAATCAACATTGGCATGAAGATCATGTTTTCATAGATTTTTCAACTTAAAAAAGTATCTTATGAGAATTTTAATGAGTACATGATTTGATTAAAAACCATGGTTAAAAATATGAATCACAAATTTATAGGTAGTGAATTACAAAATATTTTCTCTTAGATTTTACTCCTACCTATAAAAGATAAAGTATACTTCAACACTTACCAATCGTTTGATTAAATTCACCATGTAGTTAGAACCTATGAGATCAAGATTTTAGAGGAAAATAAGTTTAAATAAGGGACTTATTCCCCTACCTATAATGGATCCAAATATCAAGGTAAATCATCACTCAAATATAAGGTTGATCATAATACTTTCTAGACTAAGAATGAGGCCACAGTATAGTAAATATGGTAGACCATCTGAGAAACTAACACTATCACAACAAAGAAAATAAAGATAGTTTACATGCTCAAATTAAATCCCTAAAAATTTGATTAAATGATTCATTTAATGAAATATGATCTTTATTCCCTTAATATATATATTGAATCCTCAAGAACCATGATGCTAATGCATAATGTTATGATTATTTAGTTCCTAGACATTCTAAAAATAAATGCATAACTTTGAAAGATAATATTCAAGAACTAATTGAAAAAAATAATTCCAATTAGGTCATAATTTTTTTAATGAATCAGTTGTAGAACCAAATAAACACTTTAAAATATAGAACAATCCTCTTCCAAATCATGATACTCAATCCAAGAACCAAAATAATGTTCATATGATAGCTAAAAATAAACCATTGATCACAATATTATAATGCTCATCTAATTGAGTGATTCCTAGGTGTAATCAATGATATGCATGAAAATCATCCTCTAATTATAATCTATAATCATGAAATCCTAAATTATTACTATAATAGTGGACCACTCTTCATTTGATATTTCATAGATACACACTCAAGGTTAAAAATGAAATAATGATTGATAATGGTTTAAGTATAAACATGTGAATGATGAAATACATTTATAGTCTTAAATATAGTCATCACAACCACAATTATTAAATAATGTATGATGACATATCCATAACTCTATTTGAGGGCATTACTTTATCTATCACCATGTGTCTTAAGTCCATCTTGGTTTGGTTTCATTTATTACCAGATAATGGGATATATGACATATTTATCAAACAATCTTGGCTTAATCAAATGAAATTAATCATGTCAAAAATACAATAGTTCTTAAATTTAAACATGAAAATAAAGTGATTACCATCATATTTACCCTAATTCTAGTTTTTACACAAAATACGTATAAACAAGATGCAATTAAATAGATCAAAACATCTAAAACTAAAATAAATAAATCATACCTATATATGAAGCCATGTAATGGAAATAACCCCAAGTGTCACAAATGAAAGATAAATCAAAGTAATGAATTGACAAATAGGTTAGGAAATGCTCACACCTTAAATTTTCTATAAATTTGAGTCTATATGTTGACTATATTTGACCTACTCCAAATTTTATAGGCCTATGCATTGTTAAGGGATGAACATGTACCTATAGGTCATGTTATTTATAAACATGGATTAAATAATCCAAAACAATTCATTAATTTCCATGTGCCACCTGGTGTGTCTTTATGTTTTTGGGTGCATCATTGTAGGATTTCATAGCCTAGGTTTTTTAAAGCATGTGTGTTATGTCTTCTTGATTTTGACTATATATCCACCTTAAATATGTGTAGGGTATAATATGTTGTATGGTTAAACCTTCACTTTAACCTAGCTTGTACACTCCAAAACAAATCAAAAATAATGTGATTAGGTAGTTGTCAAAGCAAAATTTTAAACTACAAATTATACATGATCAGAATTAGGCCTCCTCATGGTTATTTTGGTGTGTGAATGGAATAGCTTGACTAATGGTTTCAACCTCCTCTTCCCTAAAAGTGATAAATTCAGCTACTAAATTCTAATTACCCTCCTTTAGCATAAGAGATTTTTTTATAAAGATGGAGATAGATTTTTATTTCAAGTGTGTAGGATTTGATTCATTAAAGAACCACTTGAATAGATAAGTTTAGCTCTAGGCTTGACCATTGGAATAGTGAGGTGTCAAATGTTATTCTCCGTCTTAATTGATTCTTATCTCTCCTATATTTTTCAAATGGCTTGGAAGGACTTTGTATTTATAATATTATCTAGGATAATTAATGTGAGTTGGCCAAAATTGGCCAAAATTATAAAATACATATGAAAAGGGTTAAATATTATGACCAACGTGGTGGAGTGGTATGGGTTTCTAGTGAACGGATTCCTAACCACATAATTGAGTGATAATCTCACTCAATTCTCTCTAAAATTACACACTCACACAATGAAATATAATTTATATTACTACAAAAAATAGGGTTACGTATAAATCTTCTACATTAGCTACATGTTATAATACAGCTGAGCCAATACATGTAAGCCTTGATATTACAATGATGAAATAATGTTCAAATAGGGTTACATATAAATATTTCATAATGTGCACCAAAAATGGCCTATAATATTAGTATCTTTGTTTGACATGAAGTTGCACATAAATCCATGAAACCTCAATACATCTCTATAGAATATGTTGGCAAATTTTTTCACATCTTTGGTCTTCTTAAAAGCAATGAAATGCCCCATCTTCAAAAATAAATCTACCACAACAAAAATGGAATTTTTTCCTCTTTGCATCTTTAATAGTATAAGCATAAATCCATATTGATGTCATCCCATGATCAGTCTAGAATATCTAAGGGTTGGTATAAACCCTTGTTTTGACTTATCCCTTTTACCAATTGGAAAACTCAACATTATTTCACATTTTTTGCACATTTTCATCCATCTTTGGATAATAATCATTATCAATCAATAGTGCCAATGTTTTTACACTACCAAGGTGCCCTAATAATCCTCCATTATGTTTACCATTAATTAAATTTTCATGCATTAACCCCTATGTCATGACCCCACCTTATATTGCATTATAGCTGATATAAACACATTGGTTTAGCCAGTTTAACATGCCTTTGATTAACATTTGGATCGTTATTATAGTAGATTATTCTAACATAGATGTTATGATTCTAATTATCATGTTTGAATGGTTATGACTAGTTCATTATTATATTTGATGTGTATGCTTAGTTCATTAATGACATATGTTATATTCTATTCATATTGATGTTATTATTACTTGTTATTTAATTCATGAGCATATATTGCTGATTTTTTTATTGGTGGTTATATGAATAGGCTAACTAAGCTAGGATTAGTGGTGGACTTCAATAACTAGGATAATAATGGGTAAGAGTTTTGAGTAGTTAGGTTGATATTTATAGGTAAATTATAAGGTGACACAAAGTTTAAGCCGTGGTTCATTTTGGGTATTCTACTTTCTTGGTTCATCTTTATTTAATTTATTTTGTTAAGTTGTGTGCAGATTTTGGTTTATGTCATCATTGTGTGGTTATGTTAGTTTTTATTTATTCCTTGTATGGGTTAATCCTTATGAGTCTATTATTGATTATATTCCATTTGTCATTGTGATTAGATTGCCATTATGGGCCTAGTATTTGACCCTAAACATCTTAATGAATGTGTTGTGGAGGAGTTATTTTGGTGCTTGAGATAATAATAATAATGTTGTGATCATGTTTTGGTTGACATACACTCCATGCATATGATCCAAGTGAAAAAATTATATTATCAATTATTATGTGGGATGTGTTTTGTTCACCCAACTCTTCCTGATACTATTTTATGCATTCTTTTGGGGAGAAGAGGAGATTGTAATTTTATTAATTTTGGATGTGTTGTTGTCTCTTAATGCCCTCATTATTATTTTTATTATGCATTTTTGGAATAGTGGGTAGACTATTTCTCCATGCCAAAATCTACAAAGGGCATTATTGTCATTATTATGGGGGTTGAGTCTTTGGTCAAAAATCACCTTCTATTAGTATTTATGGTGTATGATTTGAAATCAACTAGATGGGTAGGCAAAAATTAAAAAAATATAGGAAAAGTTATTTATTATCTTTATTTAGTTATGGTATTTTTATTAGAGGCGGAAACTTTGAACCCCCTCAATGCCTCTGGGAATGGTTTATCCATCCTTTAGAAAGCTTGTGGTAGCTTAAAAACCATCACGAATGGGAAAAAATTGAGGTACCATGAAGATAAGGCAAGGGATTACTATTATTTATATGCACTTTTTTTGGGATAAGTTAATGGCAGATTTGAACTCCCCTGCCTGAGCCCATACTTGGGAGAGTAACTTAGACTTAAAGGGGAAGGATCTAGGGAGGTGGTAGGAAAAATCTTGGTTCATGGAAAGGCCATGGTTTCTACTTGCATGGTATGGAGTTGGGGATAAAGGCATAGATCCTAAGTCCTCCTTAGAGCAAAGGTAGACTACAGTGGCAAGGAAAAGCCATGAATCAAGTAGCTCATCCTCTTGGTGTTCTACACCATCCCAAATAAGTGGATTCCATTTATAAGGGAAAGAATTTTTGGGTCATGTCATTGTTTGAACCATGGAATTTGAAAAAAATAAATATAGAGAGGCATTAGAGGTTTGTTATGAAGTTAGACAACTTCATTTCAAACCTGTAATGAAATATGGCTAAATTATTCCATTATTGTCTAGAGGGTTTCACTCAAATCTGCATTCTATTGATAATTCATTTTGGGGTTTTGTGATGCTACTCTTAATAGATGATTAATTTCATGCCATAAATATTGATAATATCTTATTGATAAATGTTACTCTATGTAATTGGAAGTTACGTTGTATAGAATTGAGAATCCATAAATTGGGTAAACTATTATCCTTCCTTTTTCTTACAACCCTTGATGGGCAAAACCAATTATAATAGAGAGTGTTTCTTTAAAGGCAATAGACCTAGGTTTTATTATAATTGGTAGTGTTATTGAGGTTAAAACATCATCTTCTCCATCGACCAATGTTATGGTCTTCCAATTATTTTTACCTTGTTGAATTTAGCTATCGGTGTATACTAGTTCTCTATTTCTTTTCTTACCCTACTAAGCATAACAAATCAATAGAGGCACTACCTTAAAACCCTTTTTGAATTCTAATGTACATTCTTGCTTTGGGAATATTACTATGCAAAGCATTTCTATTTGTAACCATTGACCCTTGATATTTAACTAGATGGATTATATCTTTTAACTCAATTTAATGGTTAGGGTTTACATTGATTGGTTATCATACTTGAATTGTCATTATGGAATTGACTACCAGTATCTACATGCTTGAAAATAAAAAGGTAATATGTAGGGACCTATTAGAGGTTGTTTGCAACCAGATTAAAAGTGTGACCTATATTTTTCCTACTGTTATGATTTTGATGTTTAAAAATAAGCTCGCTTAGGTTTGGACTACATATTATTATCTATAAGGGTATGACTATAGATAACTATATTTTATGAATTACTGAATACTTTATATCTAAAAAAACACACTTATATACCTTTAAGCTTGCTCTAAAAATACACTCTTGATGGTACCCTATT
The DNA here is from genome assembly GCA_037957365.1 of Torreya grandis. Lineage (NCBI taxonomy): Eukaryota > Viridiplantae > Streptophyta > Pinopsida > Cupressales > Taxaceae > Torreya > Torreya grandis. Next base: position 730,091 of record JARHVA010003620.1, on the reverse strand, counting down.
AATTGATGTCTCATTATTATGTAAATGAAATATTATCTCTTTAATTAAATGTTTTTTTGATTAAAAATCCTATGGACATTAACATAGATATATGTAGAAAGAATGTAATGCTAGTTATACTCCACCTTTTGACTTAATTATTGAAATATTTTATAGCTTTATTGGTTGAGCAATTTTTACTCATGAAGCAACCCTAATTATTGGAAATCCATTGGCCATGTTAAATGCCTTTGATGATTTATTTCATTTATTATGATGCAAATATTTATGGGTTTCAATTTAGTGTTTAATCATTACCCATGAATTTTGACAAGTTAGCCAATGGGCTACCCAACTTATCTCATTTCATATGAATGTAAAACCCTGAATGAAGGGGACCAATTATAGATTTTGGATGTTGAATTTGTTATGTGTATGACGTTATAGATGCCCTTTTTGATGGTTGGATGTTTATGTTGTGTTGTATGACTATGTCAGGTTTTCCTTTATTTGTTGGCTATATATGTGGAATTTAATTGGAATGATACCTTTTATGAACTTTATGATGAAAGATAGTTGCCCTTGTGGGTGTTGGTTATGTTTGAACCTCATTATTATTGTTGATATTTTCTATGCTTGCAACTTGGTTGTTTAACTATTGAGGAGTTAGACCATGGATTGTGTCACATTCATGTGAATCTCTACCCAGTAAAACTTGGATTCCTAATTCTACCATCTAGTTGATGGTTGGGGTGTTCAGGGCCACCGATGGTTAGGCTCATCAGGTTGGACCTTCAAGTTTGGGCATCTCATGGATTGAGTACTCTCCTACTACTAATTTTGAAATTAAATGTTGTGGTTTATTGTTCCAGTGAGTTCAATGTATTGTACACATGTTAATATTTAGAGATAATAATAATTTTCATGAATTTAACTAATATTTATGTAATGTTATGAACTTTACATTTTAGTTTCTAGTGAAGGGTAATATTATGTTAGGTCTTGAGCTTGATTTATGGGTATAGTAATGCATACCATAGTGCCTTATTACATTCCATACATAGATATCAAACATCCACTAATTCTATATTTTTTCCACATTAAATTAATGTTGAATTGCATTTTAGTTGTATGGTTACAGAATTGGTAGTCTTGTAGTTACATTTTGAAGTAATGTTGGAACTAATTTTTGGTTACACTTCTATGGGTAATGGATGTTTAACAAACCTATAAAAGTATAACAATGTCGTGTAATTATTATTACTCTTGATTTATATTATGAAAGGTTCTATCCTTTAAATATTGGCATACAAGTGTATGTTTTTGATATTTGAAGCCTTATTTAATGTTGGTTATGTTGTACATTACCTAGATATTGCACTACTTGCATCAAATTGTAAACTTAAGTTTGACATAAGCATGTACACGGCTACATATAAAATTATAAAATCATTTACAAAAGTAAATGAATCAGTAGTTACAACTTGATATTATCTAGAAAATATTATTATTCACTAACCAATGTGGGTGTAGTAGTTATGATTTGCATCTTGTTGAGTTATGTTGGTAATGGAGCTTACTTATTGTGATATGGCTTTATACTATGTTCGTATATCTTGATTATGTTATGGATATTCAGGTGCCTCATTGCAAAATAAGTGTCAAATTTTATGATTTAATACTCTTGTTGATCCATGGTTAATGTATAATTCATTTGGTTAACTGAAAGGATTGGTTATTAAGTGAGAAGTGTTGTTTTTCATCTTATTGGGTATGACAATATTACTAATTTTACCTTGAGCATTTATTATTACATAAAGCAATTAAATTTAGAAAATTGATTTGCGTATGAGACAGTTGCTTAGGCTAGAATGTTAAGATTGGAAAATGTTTTAAAGATATTAAGTTCAACTAGAAGTTGTTGTTTTAAGTAATGATTACATAGTCTCACATTATTTATCTTGGTTGAGTTTTGTGGGGGTCACATCCACCTTGAATAATGCTGGAAATAAAATTAGTACATAGTACACTTGGGATTAACATAAATTTGGCATGAATACCTTGCTTTAGCATATATGCTAGTTTAACTAGTTGTATGGACAAGCTAGGTAATTGATTATGGTTATTCTTTTCTCATGTGTATGAGACTTATGGAAACTTAAATTATGGACACTTATTGTATCTAAATAGGTACTCCTTATTGGTAACTCTTATATATATATATATATATATATATATATATATATATATATATATATATATATTCTTTTTATATTCAAAAGGTTATGTCTGGCCATGATTGACATTTGGCTTTGGCATTGATATCTGGTGGCTGCTATTAAAATGCCACAACTGTCAATCATTTTGAATTTCTATTACTTAAGTAATGAAATTAAGGAAAATTAGATTGAAGGAGTATGTGGAATTATCTAATTTGGTGCAATAAAAATCATGAATTACTTGAGATGAATTTCATTATGTTTTGTGAACATAATGACAATCTTGTGATCACTCTTGATATATATTTACAAGATATTGGTTTTGTTGGATTATGCATTGTAGCATGATTTTAAAATGATGCCTTAAAATCCCTATTGTTGTATCTTCATGGCAGCCTTGTTCATGTAGTTAACATGATATGGATGGAGATATTATTCCCCCTTTGTCAATCATATGAAATATCAATTGTGCTTAATGAGATGACATTGAATGTGAATAATGTTGCCTTGAGTAACCTCATTTATATAGAGGTAAACCAAATTTGGCTCATTGAGTAATGCTACCTATTCTTTTATGGGCAAACCATTGGGTTAGTAAATAGAGGACTCTTTGGTACCTCAAAAGGAAAACCAATGTGTACCCTTATGATATGTTTATGTTTGGGACTCTTCTTCCCAAGTAATGGATATTCTAATACATATTGTGCCTTTAAGTGTGTCTGTATACCATGCCCGATTGGATCATGGTGAGTTGATGTTCACTTGAGTGATCCTATTACCATCCTCTCTTATGTTAAGGTTTAACTTGAGTTGGACTTAGGCATAATATACCTAATTTTCCTCGCTATTCTATTTTCCATTGTGGTGGATTTATGAAGGTATGATTTTACACTCCAAACCTTGAATTTAATTCTCTTAGGAAAATGAGATGCTTAAGTAGAATTATCAGATCATTAATTGGTCCTATGAGGGATCCTTGATCTAAGTATAAAGTTTGGCATATATTAGTGTGTGTGCACACACTAATACACCCCAAACTATATCTTTCATTTTTATGAAGAGCTCTCTTATACAACCATTTGATAATTTGGTAACCTTGGTTGAGTGTTCACTTTTACCTAATAGAGTGTTGCTTGAAAGTACATGAGTGTGAATTATTTAGTATGTTGTCTTTTGGCCTCAATTTTTGTGTGGGTTCATGCACATAGTGTTATTATGTACTCTATAAAATGGAAACTCTTAGATTTTTTTGGGTTGTTTCATCTAGTATCAGAGCCTATGCTTTAAAGGTTTTGGATGAGTTTTGGGCACATTGAACTGATTTTAACATATTCTTGAAAAAGTTGGTTGATCTTATGTGTGATTGTGAATACCTTTGCAAAGGGTTGTGTTTATATAGTATACTTTTGGGTAGCTGAAATACACATAAGATGGGTATGAATATTCTCGTGAAGGCTTATTTTATATCAAAATGTATGTGTATGCCTCTGTGATGGTTGAATAACACTTGTATGGCTATGTTGCCTATGCTGAGATTAATTAGAACCTTGTATGATTGAGTGCATACTAAACCATGGTCGAAATTATATACCTGATGTGGACAAAGATGTATTTTATGCTTTGAAAGGAGATATGTTATGACCCTTATGAAGGCACTTGGCCACTTGGGTTGATAAAATGTTGCTTTGTTATGCAATACTAAGGTGCTAAAAAATTCTTAAAATTATGGAATTTATGTATGTGCAAAAATTGGTAAATTTATATAATGAATTTATGATGCTTATGCATATCCTTTATTTGGTCAACCCTTCCCTAATAGAGTTACGTTGGGGCATACATCACCTATTAACTATTCACTTATATGGGCAATTCTATGGGGGATTAGTGATAACTATTTCACCCTTAAAATAGAGGAAATAATGTTTGGTATCTATTGATTGACTTGTATGGGCAAGTCATCAGTGGATGATTATAACATTATGACCTTAGGAAGACCAAGGGTTAGGCCTAAACTTAGAGGGCTAAATAGGGTGAGAGTATTTGAGTTACTTGGGTGAATCAGTAAGGTTTGGTATCTCCACTAGTGAAGGAGTATCTTGAATTGAATTAAAGCTTGATATTGTTTATGCATTTGGCCTCTTTTGAGTTAAATGGAGAAGCATGTGATTTCATAACTCTAAAAGACTAAAAGTTAACAGGCATGTGGAAATGTTTATGTCGAGCATGTTTTACATCTATGACGTTTGTTTTAATCATGGATATGTTTTGCATCTATGATGGTTATTTTGAACATGGATAGGTTGATTCTCATGAGGATGTTGTGATAACCATGGATATGTTTTACGTCCATGGGGATGTTTAGGTTGATTCTAGTTAAATTATCCATCCATGAGGATACCTATTAGAGCTTGGCTATCTTTTGACATCCAAGAGGATGTGTATTGTGATATTGGATATGTTTTACATCCTTGAGTATGTTTATTATGAATTTCAAATAAACTTGATGATTTTGAGAAATTATAATTTCCATGGTAGTGATATAACATTCACCTTGGCCTTGGCTAAGCTAGCCCTTTCCCAAAGGAATGTTGCATCAAAGAAAGCATCACCATTTAACCTTTGACTTGTTAGATTAAGTTGATTGGAAAAATAGTGATATGAGCTTGTTTTTAGAATCATGAGATAATGCTTTGGTGGCCATTGATGGCTTGCAAGAGCAAGCCATCTGATGATGCTGAGGTATATTATATTGGGAGGTTTAAGGGTACGACTCAATCCTAAAGGGCCTAGCAGGTGAGTGTGACTAACTTGTTTAAGAAAGTTAGAGAGTTTTGGTTATCTCTTATTATTATCAGGTAGCATTATCCCTCTATCCATAATGCATGAACATTGTTGGTAATTTTTTTGAAAACTCATGGAGATAGATTTTATGGGCTTTGTTAGAGCACAACCTTCTTTGAGATAAGGTGATCATAATCCAATATACCTAGGACTGATCATGTTGTACTATATGATGGATATTGATATCATTGGATAGGATATAGACATCGGGTGACCTGATTGGAATCATGGACCCTTGTGTTTCATTGTCTTGTGTGCTTAATTATTGTGATGTAAAATACCTTGGCATAAATTATCAAACACCTAAGTCATGCATGTGTGACCTATTTCATGTGGTTCCTCCTTGTATGTAAAACTATTATATGGCTTGTAAACTATACATTTCATTGAGTATGCTAAATCATGTAAATTGGTATCTTTATTATAATATGTGTATGTAGTTAACCTTGTGGGTTTTCACCTTTTTTCTTGATATCAACATTTTTGTATGAGTCTTTCATGTGCATATTATAGAATAAGAGTGACTTGGTGTTTTTAACATGTTAGTGTGGTAATGTGATCATAAAATACTTATGTGATGTAACTTTCCTCTTGAAATCAACCTCTATCATTTTAAATTTTCCAAGGTATAGTGTTGTATTATGTGGTGTAATCCCGCATCCCTACTCTAGTATTGAGCATGGGTGCAAGTATGAGGTTGAGGGTAGAAAATCACTATATCTATAATGATTTAGACTGGGTACAGGCTAGGAAATGGAGTATCTTATAGGTTGGCAACCCACTTTTCTCCTTTGTAAAAGTAGCCACCTGATTCGTTTAGGGCATGCATCATGAGTGCCATAAGTTGGCCTGGGATCTTAGTGCATAGTGGTCACCTTAAAAGTTTAATGTTACTTTAACCACCTCTTGGAGGTTGTTATAAAAACAAATTATGTAAAATATTATTTTTATGTCCTTGTGGAGCACTAATTGGTCTTATTATTTGGAAATTTATGTAAAATCATCAAGGTGGTACTTGCTGAAATTCATGCATGTGTTGGCCTATAAATGAAACCATGCTATGGATGATGTATTATTTTATTTATACCTAATAGATATATTTTGGGATGAATATTTATGACTTTTTTAAAGCATGACTCGTATGTATTCATATTTTATGCTTGGTAGGAGCAATGTTAAACCCTGATCAGGTAGATTTTTTAGTTTTTGTACTTCTAATGCTACCAAAAAATAAGTGCAGTAAGATGGTGGGATTGTAATCCTTGTAACCATCATGTGAGCTCACCAAGTTTATGGATATCATCTTGTAATATTTGGGGTTGTATGTGAATGACTGGGATAACTTCTTTGATGTTTAGTGTGGTTGGTGTGGGACGCTTCATTAACCCATGAACAATATTTTTTGGAATAAAGTAATTATTGACCAAATTTGATCTACATACCAAAAATATGCCTAGTCCAAGAGTTTATAAGGAGTAGGATCCTGATTAAATAGTGACCCAATGTCATAAGGAGTAGATAGACCTCAAATGGATATCATGTAGGTTTTTCAAATCTTTTGAAACACTTTAAGCAAGTGTAAAGTGTGATGTAATTGATCTTCAAAGGACAAGTCTATAGTTACAGGTGAAGGGTTCAAGCAATTTTCATGGTGTCTAAGAACTTGAAACATGTTTCAAAATATTTAGGATATCATCATAACATTTAAATATTGAGAAAAATATGTACTGTACAAATTTGAGGAAACATACCATCACTAGGATGTCATGCAGGAAACAAACGAACTAGTTCACTTACATAATTTATAAATGAGTTCAAAAATCCTCATTTGACCAATAGATCATGTGTAATCAAATTTATTCATGCCAATAATATATCCTACAAGTTTCATGTCCACACAAGCCTTATATCTTGAGATCTAAGTCTTTAAAGTTTAGATTATTGAGTCTAAGTAGCCAGGCCATCCTACACATCACATAAGAACGAATGAACCAACTCACTTGTGCATTTTTTATCTTCACTCAGAAAGCATCACCAACCAAGATATTGTAGTTCCATGGATTTATTCATGTTAGGAACATGATCTAAGAGTTTCAATTTTGCATGAGATTTTTGTCCTAAGTTATGAAGCTTTAAAGTTGAACCAATAGAGTAGGACATCCATGCAAATGTCAAAATAAATCTTGAGTAAAACCAAACCTTTTTATCCTAAATTTGATGGTTTCATAGTTGCAAAATATGGTCATGTAGATGCCAAATAACAAGAGTAAAAACTTCAATTTTATACTTGTGATGTAGCCATTGGATTTCAAACAATGGGTCCCAACAGATCTATGACTCACAATGCTTCACACATCTTGATCCAAAAATGTGTGATGAATCAACTTATCAAAGGATCTTCATGGTAGATAATAAAAGGCCCACATTCATTCATATAGCTTGATCTTATAGTGCACAGAAGGTTAAAAGGGTCAAGATAAGCTAGTAAAATCTATGAGACCAATAAAAATAAATTATTTGGGCATAATGTAAATGGTCTAAGTTGGCAATAGACTACCAATGAACATATGGCAAACCCAAAGAAATTCTATTGAAGGTTGATGAACCAATTTTTGACCCAAGTGAATAAAATATCAAGAATCCATATCACCATGAGAGATCGATCAATAACAGACATATCCATGCAAGCAATATGGTTAAGGACAAGGCTCCATCACCATTAAAGTTAAACATGACCTTTGGGCAATAAATTAGAACCTATCGACCCTATTGTAGGGTCATTCCATTGATATGTTCATTGATTTTATATGGAAGATCCTCATAAGATCTTATAGGTTTTGAGTGTATAACATGTCTCTTATGACCCAATACAAAGATGAAGGATGGACCAATTACTGTAAATCAAATTCAAGCAATTTGTGGGTTTATATAGATATTGGGACCATGTGTAAACCAATAATTAGATTAGCTTTCACCTATAATGGACCTATGTTTGATATTGGAGCAAATATAGATGTAAACATGATCATGAAGAGGTGTCTTGCCTATCATTAGGATCACATTTTTTATAAATAGGTACAATTGTCCACCTAAAGTAGATGTGGCATAATTCTATAAATTCCAAGACTTGTCGTCAACAGTCATAAATATAATGATATGGAGTTTTAAGAAGGAGATTTGTTAGTTTAATGGGGATAATGGGCATTCAATTATTTTACAAAATCTATTCCTTATTGATAAGGTCATGAGTCAACATCCTCAAATTTGTGTTAATACATCATAATTCCCTTTCTCTCTTCCTTTTCTATATATGTTCTAACTTATACCACATGTAAAAATATCTGAAAGTTTTTAGAAAGAAATCTCTAGAGATTTTTAGAGAAATAAACTTTTGTGCTTTGGCTTACTTAGGTTATGCCAAAATTTGCATTGTAACACCTTTTGATGCAATAAAGATTGAATTCCATCATTTTGTAAGCCAGATTTAAGTGTGTTGTATGAATTCATGTATTGTAGCTAAGTGAATATATGTTCCTTGTCTATATTTGAGTTTTCTCACCTTCATAAATAGATTAGTAGTTCCCACAAGTCATTATAAGTGCAATTTATAGTTGGTTGTTTGATTTGAAAGTGGATTTCTGCCCTCTCATGCTAGTTTAATAATTGATTCATGCCTTATTGTGAAATACACATGTGGGACTAATCTTCTTTGGTATTGAATGTGGCTAATAGTGTGTCTTATGCAAAGCATAATTATTCAAATTACTAGTGCATCACATCATTTTATATGATTTCATGTATTGTTGTATCCCTCTATCTCTTTTTTAAGTATGTGTTAGATTTGGTCTAGTTTAGGTGATAGATCCAGAGGGAATCTGAGCTTCTCTAAAGTTCTGATCCATTATTAGGATACCCATAGCCTAGGATCAATCTCATTTTAGACTATATTTGAGTAGGAGGATATGAACAATCCCCTTACTCAGCTAGGGTACAAATCTAGAACACCAATAGTTTTGACATACCTGGTGGGACACAACTTCTTTGGCATAATTGAAGCTTGAAGATTGAGAACGAGAAATTGCATCAAGAGGAGACATCTAACATCATAAAAATTTGAAGATCCTTTAATTTCTAAGGTTCATAGAATATTCTAGACAACATTCTCATGTCAAAGGTTACAACAAGGTCATCAAGTAAAGGCACTCCTTTTGAACAAATTAATTACCTTCTACTTCTTATAAAAGATCAAGACTCATTAGGAAAAGACCTTATCCTCAAAATAAATTTACATCTCCTGGCCATCCTATTATATTAGTTTAATCTATTGTCCCCATTAACCAAATCCATTTTACCCAAATGGATATCAAGAATCAAGTTTTTGTTCTATTTAATAGGGGTAGTCCCCTAAATTTATCCCAATATGATGATATTCCTGTGTCTACCTTAAAAATTATCCCTTTCTTCTCAGGAGAATGGGATAAAACTACTTCTATTGAACATATCTAAGATGTTGACAACCTATGTTCTTTTCATAATGTTACTCAAGATCCTTCAATTTGTAAGGTTCATAGAATCTTATAGACAACATTCTCATGTCAAAGGTTACAACAAGGTCATCAAGTAAAGGCACTCCTGAAGAAATTAAATTACCTTCTACTTCTTATAAAAGATCAAGATTCATTAGGACAAGACCTTATCCTCAAAATAAATTTCCATCTCCTGGCCATCCTATTATATTAGTTTAATCTATTGTCCCCATTAACCAAATCCCTTTTACCCAAATGGCTATCGAGAATCAAGTTTTTGTTCTATTTAATAGGGGTAGTCCCCTAAATTTATCCCAATATGATGATATTCCTGTGTCTGCTTTAAAAATTATCCCTTTTTTCTTAGGAGAATGGGATAAAACTACTTCTATTGAACATATCCAAGATGTTGCCAACCTATGTTCTATTTAATAGGGGTAGTCCCCTAAATTTATCCCAATATGATGATATTCTTGTGTCTGCCATAAAAATTATCCCTTTCTTCTTAGGAGAATGGGATAAAACTACTTCTATTGAACATATCCAAGATGTTGCCAACCTATGTTTTTTTCATAATGTTACTCAATATAATGTGGCTATTAGATTGCTTATTTCTTCCTTCAAGGGAAAAGCATTAAAATGGTATAAGAATCTTCTTTTGACCTCCATTGTTATTTGGGATGAGTTAGGTGTAGCCTTAGTTAGGAAATTTGAAGACAAGTCTGATCATCTATCTTTGGTTGAACAACTAGATGGCATACAAAGGTGCCCCCATGAGTTCATGTATGATTTTAACCTCAGATTTTAAAAGACATGACTAGGATCCCTACATTAGTTAGACCATATCCAGAGTATGTATTTTTGTATTATCCTAAGGCCCTTAATTCTAATATAAGCATCATGATATAGTCCATGGGTGGTAATACTTTTCCAAATGCCTATGAAATTACAACAAGAGCAAAAAATAACTTGATTCAAGTTGGTAAGCTTGCTATAAGGCCTTTAATTCCCATATTCCTAGAATTACAACTTGTTCCTCCTTTTTAAGTTCCCAAGATTCCATCTAGAGCTCCTATTCCATCTCTAAAATTCCATGTTGTAGCCCCCTCTAATCAAGCTAGTGAGATTGGTGATCTGAAAAAGAATGTCATAATATTTTGAAAATGAGATTGTTCAAATTAAGAGACATTAGTACCAAGGTAGACCTTATCAACAAAAAAACCATAACACTTATCAGTCTTTCAATAACCAGAGGCCTCATTATCAAGGTTTCAAGGATAATAGGCATCCTTACCAAAATCAAGGAGCCATAACCCAAACTAAGCCATGTGCATCCCTTGATTTTAATGTTCTTTCTAGTTTAAAGGCTATTATCCCTCAAAATAATTTGATGTAAGATTTAGGTTGGCAGCCTTCTAATCTAAATGCCATCCAAAATGAAGTATTGGCATCACAAGATATTACTATGCCACAAATTACATAAGAAGAGTTCTCTCTTTAAAGTGGTCAGTATTAAGACATGAAAATAAAATTCCAAGGAGAAGCTCAATAAGTTCTAGGGTAGCTTGATGTCATCAATGTTAATTTGCAATTGGATGATGACATTGAATTCAACCAAGTTGGTAAAACTAGAAACACAAATGGTCAAGTTGCATCTCTGACTATAAGTAAAACAAGAGTAGTTGAAGAAGCTCAAGATGTGAGTAATGTTTCTAGTGTTCCTAATTTTGTTTCAAAGAGTGTCAAAGATCAACCTATTGCTCCTATAGCATAGATGATTTAGAATGTAGAGACAGTGAAAGTTCCCCAAATGCCTCTAACTAGAGAACAACCAATGGTTCAAAATTTATAGTCAAAGACTATTGGAGCATCATTTAGCATAATAGATCAAATGAATAAATCAAATGTTGACATTAGCATGTGGGATTCCCTTTCCATTCTAGGGAAAAGGGACATGCTTATTCAAGAGCTTTTAGATCATAAGGTATTTAAAGAACCAATTGAGAAACAAGGAGTTGTCTTGGCTAATTTAGATTAGCCTACCAAACAACCTAATCAACATACACATAACATGACAAAGGTAGAAAAAAAATATCAAATCAAACAAAACCCCTCCCTTTATCTCTCTTTAATAGTTGGTGACTACTTAGTCCATAATTGTATGGTAGATAGTGGAGCTAGTAACACTATCGTGCCCAAAAAATATTGTAAACAAACTCAGTCTTGTCTATGAGACAAATGCCAAGGGAGTATTTAAATTACATGGGTCACCAACAAATAAAGTAGGCATAATAAAAGATCTAAAGCTAACATTACATGCTTGCCCCAATGTTATTGTTGACCATTTTTACCCCTGATAAAAATGAGTCAACCCCATAGGTAAAAAATTTGTCATGAAGTGTTTCATAGGCCATTTAATGCCAATAAATGTTATATTAGCCTTGGTCACTCTTTGCATTAGTTTTCTCTGTCACTTTGGGTCTTTTCAAAGGTCAAAAATGGGAATTTAAAGCTTTGTATGGGTTTTTAAAGATTTTTTCAAGTTTAAAAGGGTGATGTCACATTCCATGTGTCCTAAGGGGTCTTAAATAACTATTTATAATAGACCAAGTCTATAGGTGCAAGTTAAAATCAAGAAAAACACCTTAATTTAAACACAGTCAAATAGGGTAGATAGGCAGTGAGTAGTATGGAACCTTGAAGATGCTAATATGAAATAAGAAACCTTATGGTGAAATTTTGAGCCTCACATCCAAAACTAACCTACAAGTCTCATGAGAGTTACAGGACCCTTTTATATCCAAGCTAAGCCTTAACTAGGCTGGGTGTCTAATTTGTTGAATGATGGCTTTATATGGGTTAATATGTCAAGAAGAAGTGACTAAAGCAATTGCTGATGTCCTAAGATTTTATTTAGGTGCATATGGAAGGATACACAAACAAATAGCCTCAAAGCACTCACAATCTCATTCCCAATTGTAGATGTTTGTTGAGTTTTCAATGTTCCATCCATGCTATGAAGATAATTAGAGGGTCAAATGCCTCCACAAGGCCAAGGGAGAATCTCCAAAGCTTAAATATAATGATAATAACCTCAAAGAGCATGAGGATATGGAGAAAACAAGGCAAATTTATCAAATTTATCCACTTGTGAGGTCAAAAAGGCCAATTTCACCCTCAACTTATAGGTAGTCACCTTCAGAAGTTGGTTTTGAGTTTCATGCTAGTTGGAAGGGTAAATGGAGGAGTTAGAAGCTCAAATTTGGTAAAAATTACTTTAAGAGTCCAATAATATGATCCAATGGTTTTTCTATCAAGACTAATGGTGTAGACCCTCTCTATTTTTTCTTAGACTAGGGGCAATTTTCTCATGCATGAGGAGATAGTTTGAAGGAAAAGTGGTGAGATGGATGGACCAGAGGTCAGGAAATACCAAGTGATGATTGGAGAAGATATAAGACACCTAAAACAAGTTAAAAGACCTTGATATAATCTTTTTAAGCAATCAAGATGCTCTAACCAAGAAGGGTTACAATCATGCATGAAGGAAACTCTTAAGCCTATAAGCCAAATTGAGGGTCATGTGTATTTTTGACCTTATCCTTGCTTTCCACTTGACTATTTCATGCTTTCAGGGGTATTTTATAAATGTTAAATATATCAAAAAATCTATGGACTCTATAGTCCAGTTACAAACTCCTACAACAAAGCTACAAACTCCATCAGTATAAATCCTATTTTAGGACCCAATGGTGAAAATGAGCCTAAAAGTGCATCTATATAGATTAATTTGACCATGAGTGATAAATAAAAGTTTTTACCAACTCCATTAGGATCAAATCCATGGAATTATATTATACAAAATCCATATGGGTGATGCAATAAATAGGTTTTATTTACATTTTTTGTGTTTTATGCGTCCTGAAGATGACCATGAGATTTCAATAACTTTGGGAGGTATCTGGGGACTTGAGCCAACACTTCATGCCATTTTCAGACCTTATAAATAATCACAAGTGACTCTTCCATCTCTCTCTATTTATCCTATCTAAACTATCATCTAGAATGACATAGTGGACAAAGTAGAAACTCAAGTTTGGTGGCCTTTTATGATGTTTATAATGAATTCAAGCATATGAGGTGTCATAACACGTGCCACAAGACCCATGGTAAGGATAATATATGGAATATACAAATATTCTAGTGCCAAGTTGTTAGGATCTTATAGAGTACAATTGATTACTTTTGTGTAAGCAACTAAACACGGAATTAAACCAGAAGTAATAAGTAACTAGAAATTAGAAATAACAAAGAATAAGAGATACAAGAAACAATGAAAACTTGTATTAAAATATTCTAGAAGGAAATACAATGAAGAAATATTTCTTTCTTCTCACACCTCTTAGATGTACAGATCTCTTTCCCTCAAGAGTTCTCTCTCTCAATTACAAACTCAATTCCACTACTTGAATTGTCTACACTTTTCTCATTACACGTCTACAAGCTATGAATATTTAACCCTATTATATAATACTAGGATTCATGAGTCATGCATTCTCCACCATTAGATGTACCTCTTAATCAAAGGTTCAAATCTATCCTACCAAAAATAGAAACACAAACTCAATACTAACAGTTACTCTTATCATGCAAAAAATCTATTTTTCCATGAAAATAGACTTTTGGAATGCACAGGGGACTGACGTTGGTCCCTATCTATCTGCATATGACCAACATCAGCTGATCCATAACTAACATTGGCAGCTTTTGGTCGACTCCTGACCAACGTCGATCAATCCTAACTGATGTCGGTGACTGTGTAACTCCAGCAACCTCTGAATTTGCTCATCTAGTGAAGCTTTTAGCTCCACAACTCAAAAATCTCCCACTTGGAGATAAATAGCTGCACCTATACCTGTACAACAACATCCTCTAGCTTGTTTCTCCATCTTCAAGTTCAATCTTAAAGACCAAAAAAAATTGAATGAAGATTCAACTTCTCCTTTGTTACCAGCTTTGTTAACATATCCGCAGGGTTCTTATCCATATGGATCCAACTTCAACTATCCATCCTCCAATACCTGTCTAATGAAGCGGTACCTAAGTTGTATATATTTGGTTCTTGAATGAAACGCTGAATTTTTTGCCAAATGAATTGCACTATGACTATCACTGTACAATCTGCAACTCTTTTGCTCCTTTCCCAACTCTTCCATGAACCGAGTCATCCATATCATCTCCTTACTAGCCTCTATGACTGTAATGTATTTTGCCTCTATAGTAGAAAAGGCAACAACCTTCTGCAACTTTGAAATCCAGCTAATCACCATTCCACCAATAGTGAACACATATCCTGTGGTGCTTCTCTTACCATCTAAGTCACCTGCCATATCTAAATCTACATACCCATGTAGAGAAGAATTTGACCCTCCATAGCATAAATGCCTACTGCTGGCCCTCTCAGATATCTGAGAATCCACTGAACTTCTTTCCAGTGTTCTTTCCTTGGATTGGCCATAAACTTGCTGATAACTCCCACTACTTGGGCAATATCAGGTCTAGTACATACCATTGCATACATCAAGCTCCCAACTGCTGAAGCATATGAAACTCTACTCATGTACTCAACCTCATCATGTGTTTTAGGACACTATTCTTTGCTCAACTTGAAGTGTCCAGCCATAGGTGTGCTTATCAGTTTTTCATCCTGCATATTGAACCTCTCCAACACCTTGTTCACATAATCTTTTTGAGCCAAAATCAAACTGTGATTTTTCCTGTCTCTCTTAATACTCATGCCAAGGATTTTCTTTGCTGATCCTAAATCCTTCATGGCAAATGTGTGAGCTAATTTTACCTTAAGCTCAATAATATCCTACATGTGTGAACCTACAACAAGCATATCATCTACATATAGTAATAGGATAATATAACTACCATTATCCAATCTGTTAAAATAAACACAATGGTCAGATTGACATCTACTGAAGCCATGCTCTGTCATAAACCTGTCAAACCTCAAATACCATTGTCTTGGAGCTTGCTTAAGACCATATAATATTTTCTTCAACCTGCACACAAGTTTCTCCTTACCTTTGACCTCAAAACCTTCCAGCTGATCCATATATATTTATTCATCCAAATCTCCATGAAGAAATGTGGTCTTAACATCAAGCTACTCAAGATGCAAATCCTCAATGGCAACTAAAGACAATATAGTTTGAATAGAAGTCATCTTTACCATAGGAGAAAAAATTTCACCAAAATCAATACCTGGTTTTTGTGTAAATCCATTTACTACCAACCTAGCCTTATGTCTCATTTGTCCATTCTCTCCTTTTAACTTGTAAATCAATCTATTTTTTAGTGCTTTCTTTCCGGCTGGCAACTCAACCAAATCCCACATCTGGTTCTCTCTGAAGGAATCAATTTCCTCATTCATGCCATGCTCCCACTGTTTCCTAGATTCTACCTACATTGCCTCATCAAAACTTTCTGGTTATCCATTATCAGTGAGCAACAAGTAGTATAATGAAGGGGAATAAAAAATTGGAGGTTTACTTACCCTTTTAGACCTCCTCATGGGTATTTAAGATGCATTCACAACTTGCTGTCTACCCAAATTTCTTTCTGTCAGTGACCGATCTCTATCATCTCTTGGTCTGCAACTGACTGATGTCGATTCCACATGACCAACATTGGTTGCTTCCTAACCAATGTCGGTTACTATCTGACTGATGTCAGTTCTTGCCTGATTGATGTTGGTGTCTGTGTTTTCCTATGTGTGACCCGTAAGCTCATTTTGGATCATAACCTCATCCAAATCAACATTACCCTACTTAGAATTATTCAACCTCTTAAGCTGATCACTGTACATCACCTTCTCATTGAAAACAACATCATGGCTTCTAATAATTTTGTTAGTTCCTAAATTCCACAACTAGAATCTGAATTCTCCAGAGCCATAACCAATAAAAGTGCACCGCATAGATTTAGCATCCAGCTTCTTTCTATTTTCTTTATCAATATGCACAAAAGCTTCAAAATTAAAAACTCTAAGAAATGAAAGATCTACCTTTTTACCTGTCCAAGCCTCTTCTAGAATTCCACCATCTAGAGCAGTAAAAGGTCCTCTGTTAATCAGGTAAACCGTAGTATCTATAGCTTCTGCCCAAAATTGTAAGGGCAAACTAGCATGCAACCTCATACTCTGTGCACGCTCCATTATTGTTCTATTCATCCTTTCAGCAACTCCATTTTGTTGAGGTGTCCTTGGAACCATCCTTTCCCTATGTATTCCACTCATAGAACAGTAACTCTTGAACTTATTGCTGTAGTACTCACCACCATTGTTAGATCTAAGGCACTTCAATCTCAAACCTATTTCATTCTCAACCAAAGCTTTCCATTTCCTAAATGTGTCAAAAACATCAGATTTCTTCTTTATGCAATAAACCCATACCTTTCTTGTAGCATCATTAATGAAAGAAACATAATACCGTGATCCTTTAATAGAAGCTACCTACGCTGGTCCCTACACGTCTGTGTGAACAAGCTCCAACTTGTGCTTCTTTTTTGTTGATCCAGTTTTAAGAAACCTCACTCTCTTCTATTTCCCAAAAATACAATGCTCATAGAAATCTAGATCTATGCTTTTCAAATCTGAAAGCTTACCTTTTGACTTAAGAACATTCATTCCCTTCTCACTCATGTGACCAAGCCTACAGTGCCACAACTTTGCATCTACATCTGAAGTAAATAAAATAGAAGGAGAAAGATTAGTAATACAAGTAGATAGATAAAGTGTACCTACTCTCTTACCTCTGGCTAATACAAGTGCACCTTTGAAAACTTTCCAAGATTCAGCTGTGAGAGTTACTGTGCAACCCTCATCCCCCAACTTTCCTACAAAAATCAAATTATGCTTTAGGACGGGTACATGCATGACATCCTTCAACACCCATGTGTTGCCATTCTGCAATTTCAGATGCACTTTTTCTTTGCCAATAATTTGACAAGGTTCATCATCCCCTAAATAAACTTTTCCAAAATCTCCATGGACATAATCATTGAAAGATTCTCTATTTGGGGTTACATGGAAAGAGGAACCAGAATCTAAAACCCAAGATTCTATTTTATTATCCAAAGAAAATATAAGAGCATCTTGTACAATAATAACCTGCAACTTTTGCTTCTACTTTACCTTCATGCTGATTTTCTTCTTTAACTTTCATCTAGCAATCTTTCTTTGCATGCCCTATCTTTCCATAATTCCAGCAGGATATTTTTCTTCTATTTTTGGATTTGGATCTACTTCTCATATTTGACTTTGACCTTTATCTCCCTTGCTTTCCCTTCTCTCTTTGCCTTCCCTTGCTTTCAATACTTAAAGCATTACCTGATGTTTCCCCTGTGCTTTTCCTGTGAGTTTCTTCATTCAAGATTACACTAACAACATCATCAACTTTCAAGATATTTGAACTAGATGCAGTATTACTAACTGCCATTACCAAACTATGCCAACTTTTAGGTAAAGAGCATAATATTAAGAGAGCCTTAATTTCATCATCAAAAACTATTTTGACTGAATTTAACTGATTTACTATTGCATGGAAATCACTAAGATGACTAGATATAGATCCACCTTCCTACATTTGCAAATTAAATAGTTGCTTCATAAGATATACCTTATTCAAAGATGAGGGATTTTCATATAAATTTGCCAAAGTATCCATTAACTCTACCGTTGTCTTTGCCTGTGATAAGTTGGAAATCACAGAAGATGTCAAGCTCAACCTTATAGATCCAAGATCCTTTCTATCAAGAACATTCCATTCTTCATCTTGCATATTTGTGGGCTTGCTTGAAACCCCACCCAATAGTAAGTATAGATCTTTATGATACAGATAATCTTCTATCTGCATCCTCCATAATTGATAATTTTTGCCATTGAATTTCTCCATTCTTAGTTTACTTTCTTCTACCATTGCTTTACTCCCACTCAATCAGAAACCCCTGTGAGTGACCTGTAATCAACAACCACTTAACACACTCTAAAACCAAGGTGTTAGTGAACCAAGCTTTGAACCAAGCTCTGATACCACTTGTTAGGATCTTAAAAAGTACAATTGATTACTTTTGTGTAAGCAACTAAACACAGAATTAAACCAGAAGTAATAAGTAACTAAAAATTAGAAATAGCAAAGAATAAGAGATACAAGAAACAACGAAAACTTGTATTAAACTCTTCCAAAAGGAAATACAATGAAGAAATATTTCTTTTTTTTCACACCTCTCAGATGTACAAATCTCTTTCCCTCAAGAGTTCTCTCTCTCTCAATTACAAACACAATTCCACTACTTGAATTGTCTACACTTTTCTCATTACATGTCTACAAGCTATGAAGATATAACCCTATTATATAATACTAGGATTCATGAGCCATGCATTCTCCACTATTAGATGCACCTCTTAATTAAAGGTTCAAATCTATCCTGCCAAAAATAGAAAAGCGGACTCAATACTAACAGTTACTCTTATCATGCAAACAATTTGTTTTTCTATGAAAATAGACTTTTAGAATGCATAGGTGACTGATGCCGGCCAATCCATAACCGACATCGACAGCTTCTGGTCAACCCCTAACTGACGTCAGTCGATCCTGACCAATGTCGGTGACTGTGTACTCCATCAACCTCTAAATTTGCTCATCTGGTGAAGCTTTTAGCTCCACAACTCAACACAAGTGTCAAAATAAGCCAATTGGAGAGTGATCATGGTTGTAAAGTGATGATGAGCTTATGTAAGAGAATGTCATGATCAATAAAACTCCTAATGTAGGTGGAATCATATTTTTAACCCCATCTCATCATCACAAATGAGAAATTTGTCTATCACTTGCTTTGGAATTCTCAAGAAAGGCCTATGATGAAGGCAGTTCACAAGAGAGAATGATGGAAAAGATTTGTTATGCCAAACTTGGAGAAGGGGCTAATTTGAGATAAAATGATGTGTAAATCAGTTTCATGACTCATTTTCAACTTAATTCACATAGATTGTAACTGATTTTCACCTTTGGACACTTATCCTTGTGACTCTTCAACTTCTCTTCTCTCTCTCTTCTCCCAAGTTCTATAAATGGAGCCATTTCGGCCATTGTAAAGGATTCCAACTCTTGGTATGGTAAAGCCCTACCAAAATTGTACCTTGATTTGTACTTTAGATAATTAGAAGTAAGTTGTTTATACTCTAATTCCATTTTCACTATGTGTTGAAGTGATCCATCTTGAATGCCAGGTATAGATTGCGTTTATCTTATTTTCAAATCCTTGAATGTGTTGCTATAAATGACTTCTCTCCTAATAGGTTTCATGAAGTGTATGTTACTACAATAGACTATTGAAGTGTGTATGAGTTTGGTAGTGTCATATCTAACCTTCCCTTCACTTTCCTTCATTTTTTGAGTTATTATTTGCCTTCATGAGGAACACTAATGTTAGGGAGCTCCATTAATGGTGTTGAGGCTAGTTTGGTTGTCTTAGTTGATTATGCAAATTCCAAGTGTATGAATGGAAGTAACTCTTGGTGTATCACCTCCTATTTTAGGTTTTATCTATGTATCTTTATCTCCATTTTCACCCATAATAGGTAGTTTTAGTAGCATAAGCACATCAAGTCATATTTGGGGAGCTAGCTCTCATAATCCTAGAGATTCATCTCTCTTAAAAGTTCCTAAAAAATTGAGAGATGACTCCATGTTGCATCAAATTGTAGGAGATGAGAAAAGAGTCCTAGGGTACACAATTTGATGCCAATAGTTCTGGCATGCCTAGTGGGACAAGGTCCAAAGAGTGGGAAGATTGTTTGTGTGTCTTCTCTCTTATTAGCTTTTGGAAGCATCCAAGTAAGCACCAATGGTGACTCCAAATGAATTTTTGGTTGTAATCAGCCCAAGTATCTATTGCTAAAGATTTTGATCAATTATTATCTTTTCATGTGACTTGTGAAGTTGATATGGATGGCTATGAGAAGAATCCTTACCTTACACCTCCCTATCAACCTTTTTATGACCCTTTCTATCCTTATCAATAGTCCTATCAAGAATACCATCCTCCTTATGAGTCATGGTAGTCTTGTGGTCAACCTAGTCCCTTTCCAAATGAGTATGTTGTTGTTGACCACCCATATGACCTATATTCACCTCAGCCTTGTCATGAGGAGTCAAGCAACATAATTAGTTGGGAGGCAGAATATGAAGCTTTGAAAACCTTGCTTGAAGAAATTAAATAGCCCAATATCTTTGTCCAAGCTTATTACACCTCTCATTCTCAAAATGTGTGGTTAGTATGCCAAGTTTCTAGAATTGGAAAAGCATATGAGTGTGCTAGATAAGTGTTGTGATGAAACTCTTGGTGGTCTTGTGGATTGGTTAAGATTTTTAGTTGGATTTTTAATGGACATGTGGGTGTATGTTGAGGAAGAGAATAAATATGTCATTAGCAAAGGATTGTCTATGGCAAGAGAGGCTTTTCAATGGTGGATTGATAGGTTAGAGAGATGGGAAACTCAAGAGGATATGGAACAATTTATAGCTGTAAAAGAATCTCTAAAAAGCTATGAAGAGCCTCAAGAAGATGAGGAGGATGATGAAATATTATATTTAGAAGATCTCCTTTATATTGCTCATCCTATCTTACCTCTCCCTCAAGAGCCCATTCAAGAAGTTTCACCCATCTCTATGCCTATCCATGAACATCACACTCCATCCCTAATCCATAGACCTATATATCTCTCTTCCACCATTCCTCTCCTTGAAGAATAACCTATTCAATCCTCAAAAGAGCCTACTAGTTACAAGCTTCCAACTTGGGACTAAACTATGAAGTCTTGGGGAAATAAAGAGGTTAAAGGAGAATTCCAAGAATATGATGAGAATCATGAGGTGGTTGTGGAAGAAAGTGATGTGCCCTCAACCCAATAAAGCCTTGTTACTATCTAAGACTCATTTTAAGAGCTTTCTCTTTCTTCCATATCCATTCATGAGCCTCTCACTAGACCTTACATTCTTTCTTCAGCTCATTCATCCATTTTCCACCCTCCCACCCCACCTCTTGTTGAAGAAGGAACTCTTTTAAGGGAAGCATCAAAGGAGGAAAAAATTTAGTGTGTAGTAGAGCAAGAGGATGACATAAGTAATGTTGAAGAAAAATTTATCATTGGCACTCCACTTGGGGCTATCAAGCATAACTCACCCTTCTTGAACCAAGAGAAATAAGACTCAAATGAAGTAATACCTACTCATAAAAAGGATAGTAATATACTTGGAGTGAACCATATGACCAAGGATCAAGATGAGATGTTTAAAGAAGAAGTTCATGAGGAAGAGGTGATCCTTGATGTGAGAGATGACAAAGAAGAATGGCTATAATAGATTGAGTTTATACAAGAGTTTGAATAACTTTGCAACATTGAAGTTAAAGTATATGAGAAGATAGAGAAAGGAGTCTCTATGAGAGACAATGATCAAGATTGGAAAGATTACACTAAGCTCCTTGATGAGCTTGAAGAACTTGTAGCTGACAAACCACTTGTTCATTCTCAAGACATCATGGGGAGCCAAGAAACATGCTTTGGTGAGGCATCATTGGATCATGTAGAAACTAAGGAGTCTTATGAATAATTTTAAGTAGTCGAAGTGCCAAAATAATTCACCTTTATAGGTGATTTGTTTGAATTTGTCTCAGCTGCATTGAAATCCATGCCAAGAAGATTGGCCAACATCATGAGAAAGATGAAGAATTCCATACCAATGTTCAAATGGAAACATGTCACATGTATCCCTTCATTTTTTGAGGCAAGAAGAGTTTAAAACTTTCCCCTTGATCCAGGAGGGAGATATTCTTTCAGGATAGTGTGTGTTTAGTTTAGTTTGTTGTTGTGTTCCCTAAGTGTTCTTGAAGCACAAGTTATTTGTTTGATTTCTTGTTGTGTGTGTGTATTTGATTCTATGTGTGTGGGTCAACTAGATTTTTTTCCTTGAGTAAAAGGTATATTAAATTCAGTTAGAGTGTTCATATGCATGACTCCATGCCCAATGGAGGTGTAACACAACTAGGCCAAGGCATAGCAAGCATGCCACCCCTGTGAATTGCCAAGAATGTTGACCATTTTTACCCCCAATAAAAATGAGTCAACCCCATAGGTAAATTTTTTTTAATGAAGTGTTTCATAGGAAATTTAATTCCAATAAATGTTATATTATCCTTGGTCACTCTTTGCATTAGTTTTCCATGTCACTTTAGGTCTTTTCAAAGATCAAAAATGGGCATTTAATGATTTATACAAGTTTCTTGGGAATTTTACAAGTATAAAAGGGTGATGTCACATTACATGTGTCTTAAGGGGTATTAAATAACTATTTTTAAATGACCAAGTTTGTAGGTGCAATTTAATATCAAGAAAAGCACCTCAGTCCAAACACATTCAAACAAGGTATACATGCAATGAGCAGTATAGAAACCTTGAAGATGATAATATGACCTAAGAAACCTTATGGTGAAAATTTGAGAATATAAGTGACCATGGATCATGGACATAACATTAAAAACTAAACTAAAAGTCTCATGAGAGTTGTAGGACCCTTTTATAATCCAAGCTAAGCCTCAGCTAGGCTAGGTGTCTAATTTGTTGAATGATGGCTTTATAAGGGTTAATATGTCAAGAAGAAGTGGCCAAAGCAATTGATGATGTCCTAATATGTTATTTAGGTACATATGTAAGGAAAAAAAAAAGACTCAAATCACTTAGAATCTCATTCCCAATTGTAGGTTCTTGTTGAGTTTTCAATGTTCCATCCATGCTATGAAGACAATTAGAGGGTCAAGTGCCTCTAGAAGGCCAAGGAAAAATCTATAGAGATTAAATATAATGATAGAAACCTAAAATAACATGAGGATATATATAAAAAATTCAAATATATCAAATTTCTCCACTTACGAGGTCAAAAAGGCCAATTTCACCCTTAACTTATAGGCAGTCACCTTTAGAAGTTATGTTTGAGTTTCATGATAGTTAGAGGAGTAAATGGAAGATTTAGAAGCTCAAATTAGGTAAATATTACCCTTAGGAATATAATAAGATGATAAAATGGCTAATATATCAATACTAATGGTTTAGACCCTCTCTATTTTATCTCAGATCAGGGGTAATTTTCTCATGCATGAGGAGATTGTTTGAAGGAAAAGTTGTGAGATGGATGGACCAGAGGTTAGGAAAGACAAAGTGATGATTGGAGAAGCTAGAGGACACCTAAAAAAATCTAAAACACCTTTATATAAGATTTTAAAGCAATTAGGATGCTCTAACCAAGAAGGTTTACAGTCATGCATGAAGGAAACCCTTAAGCCTAAAAGCCAAATTAAGGGTCATGTGCATTTTTGACCTTATCCATGCTTTCCACTTGACTAGTTCATTATTATAGGGGTATTTTATATATGTTTAAGACATCATAAAATATAAGTACTCCATCAGTCCATCTACAAACTCCTACAACAAAATTACAAACTCCATCAGTATAAACCCTATTTTAGGACCCGATGGTGAAAATGAGCCTAAAAATGCATCTAGATGGATGAATTTGACCATGAGTGATGAAGATAAGTTGTTTCAAACTACATTAGGGTCAAATAAATGGAATAATATTGTATGTAATCCATATAGGTGATGTAGGAGATAGGTTTTCTTGATAGTTTTTTGTGTTCTATAGGTCTTGAAGATGACCATGAGATGTCAATAATTTTAGGAGGTAGCTTGGGACTTGAGTAAAAAATACATGCCATTTTTAGACCTTATAAATACTCACAAGTTCCTTTTCCAACTCTCTTTTTTCAACTTATCTAAACTAGCATCTAAAATGACATAGTGGACAAAGTGGAAACTCAAGTTTGGTGGCCTTTTATGATGTTTATGATGAATTCAAGCATATGATGTGTCCTAACATGTTCCATAAGACCCTTGGTATGGATAAATTAGGTAAGATACAAAGATGTTAGTTCCAAGTGTTAAAACAAGCCAATTAGAGAGTGATCATGGTTGCAAAATGATGATGAGCTTGTGTAATAGAATGTCAGGATCAAGAAAACTCCTAATGCATGTGGAATAATATTTATAACCCCCTATCATCATCACATATGAGACATTTTTCCATCACTTGATTTGGAATGCTCAAGAAAGGCTTATGATGAAGGCAATTCACAAGAGAGAATGATGGAGAAGATTTATTGCACCACACTTGGAGAAGGGACTAAATTGGGATAGAATGATGTGTAAATCCATTTCATGACTCATTTTCAACTTTATCCACATGAATTGTAACTAATTTTTACCTTTGGACACTTGTACTTGTGCCTATTCAACTTTTCTTCTCTCTCTCTTCTCCCAAGTTCTATAAATGGAGCCATTTTATCCATTGTAAAGGATTCCAACTCTTGGTATGGTAAATACCTACCAGAATTATATCTTGATTTGTACTTAAGATAATGAGAAGAAAGTTGGTTATACTCTAAGTCCATTTTCACTACATGTTGAAGTGATCCATCTTGAATGTCAAGTATAGATTGAGTTCATCTTGTTTTTATGCAATCCTTGAATGTGTTGCTACAAATGACTTCTCTCCTAACAAGTTTCATGAAGTGTATGTTGATACAATAGACTTTTGAAGTGTGTATGAGTTTGGTAGTGTCATATTTGACCTTCCTTTCACTTGAATTCATTTGTTGAGTTGTTATTTGCCTTCACGAGAAACATTAATACTAGGGAGCTCCATTAAGGTGTTGAGGCTAGTTTGGTTGTCTTAGTTCATCATGCAAATTCCAAGTATATGAATGGAAGAAACTCTTGGTGTATCACCTCCTAGTTTAGGTTTTATTTATGTATCTTTCTCTCCATTTTCACCCATAATAGGTAGTTTTAGTAGTATAAGCACATCAAGTCATATCTAGGGAGTTAGCCCTCATGATATTAGAGATTCATCTCTCTTACAAGTTCCCATAAACTTGAGAGATGACTCTATGTTGCATAAAATTGTAGGAGATAATGAAATAGTCCTAGGGTGCACAATTTGATGCCAATAGTTACCATTCAACAAGATGTAGTTTTAGTGGACTTGCCTCCCTATTTTTCCATGTGTCTATCAAGAGACTTTACTTCAAAGATTAGAGGATATTTGTTATTTTATTGGACCTATTTAATGTTCATGACCAGGTATGGTATTAAGGTGACAATACATTTTGAACCTATTTCAAGATTTCATTTGGAGCCATATATGTCAAGTATGGTGAACAATAATTGTGTTATCTCAAAGAAGGTACTAAAAAATAGTGAGGTGGAAACTGAGTCACCTCTAGATGGAGTTCCAAATCTTTTCCTTGATGAATGGGCCTCTAATTTTCATGGACATGATCCATACAAGTTAATTGAAGAATAAGGAATTGGTGTCTATTGTCTTCATGAAAATGATGCACCAATTCCAATAATGATGAAATATGATCAGCCTAGTAATGGACTGTGGCAACTATATTTTGATGGATATAGGAATAAACATGGTAATAGGGATGGAATGATGTTAATTTCTCATATAAATCAAAGGTATTTCTATTATCTCAAAATTTAGTTTGGTTATTCTAATATTTTTACTAAATATTAAGCACTAGTGCATGGCTTGCAATGGGCAAGAAAGATAAAGGCCAATACACCACAAGTCTTTGGTGATAGTGAATTGGTAGTTCTCTAAGTAAGAGGACTTAATATATGCAAAAACCCACTACTTATGTCTGATAATCATAGAGTATGGGACTTATTTTAATACTTTCAATCTTTCAATATTCAATCCATATCAAAAAATAAGAATAAGCATGTAGATAGGTTGGCTATCATTGGGTCATAATTTAGTATCCTAGATGACTTAAAAATAAAAAGATTTAATCACACATTAAGGTAATTATGAGACCTTCTGTCCCAAAAAACCATGACAATTGGAAAGTATTTGAATATGATAGTCAATTTTTCATATTCTTACAAGATAAAGCCAAATTCTCCTCAAGAAACTAGGACAATTTTTTTTAGTAATATGGTGACTAGATTATGCAATTAAAGAAAAATAAGTTTCCTAAAGTGTAGGTCACCCTTGAAAACATATTTAGCATAGATGATGAATTGAGAAAATAAAAGTTTTCTTTATCAACCAAGGAACAACACTATGATAGGACCGAAGTTCCCCAAAGCTCTGACACAACTTGTCAGATTTAAGAGCACACATGATTACCATTGTATAAGCAATTAAACATGTGGAATTACATAGAATAAAAAATAAATATCAATGAGAAAACACACAGAATATGAGAGGCAACACACAATTGTATTCAACTCATTACAAAGGAAATTACAATAAAGAGATCACACTCTTCTTCCACCTCTGTGAGGCTTCCTCATCAAGGGCTCCAAGTAATCTTCCTACCTGAGTAATCTTCTCTCATAGGTCACAACACATAGCTAACACAAGTTGTTGTTCACCTCATTGTACATCTGTACAATCGTGTATGAACCGGTACTCCAAGCAGATCTCACCATGATCATGCTCCTGATGTATTGTTGTCACCTTGATCTTGCTCCCCTGCTGATCCTCTTCTGACCCTCGCATACACACATCCCTGCAGACCAACCTGATCTTACTTATCACATGTATATCTCCACCATGATCCTGCAACACCCTGCATATCAAACCTGATCTTACATACATGAGGAATCCTACTTGATTGCACCATGGGAAGAACTCTCCAAGCTCCACACTTGGATTCTAAAAATTCTCCACTTAACAATACAGCCCATGAGTCTATTAAATAGATCTCATGCATACACTGATTAGACTTGCAACTCAAGACTCTAACTGGTCTTTATCATGCAAACTCCACATTCACTTAACTAACTATTTGTCAACAGGAGTTCTGACTGCCATAGGTGACCAACGTCGGTCCCTGCCTGACTGGAGGTGACTGACGCCGGTTGATCTTCTGCCGATGCCAGTTTCCCTTGCACTGTCCCCTGATCGACGTCAGTTTTGGCCTGCTGACACCGGTGACTGTCATGCACAGAAAACCTCCTGTTTGCCTAAGGTGAATCTTTTAGCTCCGCACCCTAATAATCTCCCACTTGGAGATAAATAGCTGCACCTATACCTAAACTAGTACTCTGTCTAATCTGCATCCTGGCTTGTATTCCTCTTCAAGCTCCCACTTGAAGACAACCCACCACACTCCTTATGGTGTTAATCCTATTCCTAACTTTCTTCATCCTCAGCTTACCTTCTTCTGCCATTGCTATACTCCCACTTAAATAGAAACCCCTGTGAGTAACCTATAATCAACAACACTTAACAGATCTGGGCCATCTGTTAGTCAAACTCGCTTTGAGAATGTCCAACCTCGCTCTGATACCATTTGATAGGTATCAGACTCTTGAGCCTACAACCAGGCTCTGATACCATTTGATAGGACTAAATTTCCCCAAAGCTCTGACACAACTTGTCAGATTTAAGAGCACACATGATTACCATTGTATAAGCAATTAAACATGCAAAATTACACAAAAGAACAAATAACTATCAATGAGAAAACACACAAAATATGAGAGGTAACACACAATTGTATTCAACTCATTACAAAGGAAATTACAATAAAGAGATCACACTCTTCTTCCACCTCTATGAGGCTTCCTCCTCAAGGGCTCCAAGTAATCTTCCTACCTGAGTAATCTTCTCTCATAGGTCACAACACACAGCTAACACAAGTTGTTGTTCACCTCATTGTACATCTATACAATCGAGTATGAACCGGTACTCCAAGTAAATCTCACCATGATCATGCTCCTGATGTATTGTTGTCACCTTGATCTTGCTCCCCCGCTGATCCTCTTCTGACCCTCACATACACACATTCCTGCAGACCAACCTAATCTTACTTATCACATGTAGATCTCCACCATGATCCTGCAACACCCTGCATATCAAACCTGATCTTACATACATGAGGAATCCTACTTGATTCCACCATGGGAAGAACTCTCCAAGCTCCACACTTAGATTTTGAAAATTCTCCACTTAACAATATAGCCCATGAGTCTATTATATAGATCTCATGCATACACTGATTAGACTTGCGGCTCAAGACTCTAACTGGTCTTTATCATGCAAACTCCACATTCACTTAACTGACTATTTGTCAATAGTAGTTTTGACCACCACAGGTGACTGACATTGGTCCCTGCCTAACTGGAGGTGACCGACGTCGACTGATCTTCTGTCGATGCCGGTTTCCCTTGCACTGTCCCCTGACTGACGTCGGTTTTGGCCTACCGATGCCGGTGACTATCATGCGTAGAAAACCTCTTGTTTGCCTAAGGTGAAGCTTTTAGCTACACACCCTAACACACTATACAAATGTAGAGATTACAACTTGTAAGAGTTTAAAGTTGGGAAAAGTTTACACATCTTTAGAGAAAGAACCTTTTGTTGAGTTATGTTTAAGTTTTACATATGTCTTTACATGGTAGTATAGTGACCTTAAAAGATTTGATCTAAGTATATGTCAACATGCCATTGAGTTAGAGGATGAGACTAAGCCAATCAGACAAAGACAAAGGCTTATTAACCTAAAGATTGAACCTTTGATGAGATCTGAGCTACATAAGCTCATTAAGTCATCTATAATATTTAAAATTAAGAATTCAACTTGGGTGGCAAACCTTGTTCTAGTACATAAAAATAATGGTGAAATAAGGCTATGTGTTTACTTCCATTAATTGAACAAGGCCTCTCTTAAAGACCACTATCCATTGCCATCAATGGAGTAGATTCTACATCTAGTTATAGGTTCAAAAAGATTCTCCTTGTTGGATGGCAATAGTGGATATAACTAGATTTTGGTCAAAGATGAAGGCCAATTCAAAACACCTTTCACCACAAAGTGGGGGACATTTTCATATATAAATATGCCTTTTTGTTTATCTAATGTTAGAGAAACTTTCCATAAAGCTATGGACATGGCATTTCAGGGTCTCCTTAACAAGTTTATACTTGTTTATTTGGATGACATAATAGTGTTCTCTAATAGTATAGATAAGCATATGATTCACCTTAGACAAGTGTTTGAAAAGTGCATACAGTTTGGAGTATCTTTGAATCCTAAAAAGTATGTTTTATTTGTTCATGAAGGTATGATTCTTAGACATGTGATCTCAAAACATGGTACAAGTATATATCTTGATAGGATAGATTTTATTATTACACTTTCCTTGCCTAAACACAAAAAATCCTTGTGAATATTTTTAGATAAGATCAATTTCATAAGGAAATACATTTTAAATTTTTCTACTTTAGCTAGGCCACTAACAACCATGCTAAAGAAGGCTCAAAGTTTCAACTAGTCTAAATAAGGAGTAAGAAGCTTTGAAGAGATAAATAAAGTTATAGCCAATGTTCCTACACTCCTAAATCTCGATTTCACAAAGGATTTCTGCTTATACACCTTTGCTAACATTGACCTAATTTTAGGTATTCTCATGTATAAAAATAAAGAGAGTTTGGAGCAGCCAACATCCTTCTTCAATCAAGGCTTAGAAGAATATGAAATAATGTATTCTTTTGTTGAGAAGCATGTACTTTTAGTAATAAGGTATCTTTGAAATTTTAGGTACTTTTGTCCAATAATAAGATATATTTAATGGTTGCACATCTAGTGTGAAATATTTCCTCCTAAACAAAGATATAAATGACAAAAGAGTTGGTTGGATAACCAACGTCATGGAATATGATGTTGAGATTAGGGTAATAAAGCTTGTTAAAGGCAAAGGAATTTGTAAACATCTAGCCCAAGACTTGCAAGAGACTAACAAGGTGGTTATGGTGTCAAATAATGAAGAAATTACAATAGATCACACTCCATATTCCATCTGGTACCAAAGCATGGTAAGATATTTATAGGATGGTGTTTATCCTTCTCATCTAACCCCTTCTAAGAGGAGATATTTTAGATTATGGTCAATTCCTTTTCTTCTTGTTGATAGTGTTTTATTCAAAAAAGATATTGATGGCATGTTACTAAGGTGCATAGAGCCAAGTCAAACATAGAATTTGCTTGAGTAGTTCCATGATAGACATGGTGGAGGAAATTATTCATCAAGGATCATATCCCACAAGATCATGAGAGGTGGATATTACTGGCCAAGTATATTGGTGATTGTCATGCATGGACTAGCAAATGCAGATAATGTGTCATGTTTGTTGGAAAGGTGAAGCTTGCAACCTTACCTCTCCAACCAATTTTAGTAATTCAACCCTTTGTCTAATGGGGATTGGACTTTATTGTTCCCATGAACCCCCCTTTAAGCTCAAGACACAAGTGGTTCCTAGCTGCCACAAATTATTTTACTAGATGGACAAAAGTAGTAGCTTTGAAAGTAGCCATTGAAACCAATGTTCTAGACTTCTATGAAGGTTTAACTACCATATTTGGAGTCCATTCAACTATCATTTATGATAATGCTATACCTTTTGTGGGGTTTAAGATCAGCCAGTGGGTAGTTAAACATAGTATTTTTCTTAGTAGCTCATCAAACTATTATCCACAAGGCAATGGCCTTGTTGAGTCCGCTAATAAAAATTTATTGAAGATCATTATGAGGACAATTGAAGAAAATTAGAGGTCATGGCATCTCAAATTTAAGTCAGCTCTATGGCTGACAGAATCACCTCTAAGAGGTTAATTACCAATTCTCCATATAAGCTAGTATATGGTAAGGAAGCAAGAATGCTTATTTCTCTTAAATTCCCTACTCTAAAACTAATGAATCAACTTGAGATTTTTGAGAATGAGCCAATATATATAAGATATGTTGAGCTCATGGATCCAGAAGATACAATGCATCAGTCTATGTTGGCCATGGAAGCCCATCAAGCAATGGTGAGTAAATCTTTTGGTAAAGGAGCTTCTTCAAGAAGGAGATTTAGTCCTTAAGTGGGATGAGGATAGATATAATCTGAGAAGGTACACAAAATTTTATTCTCTCTAGAGTGTTCTATACACAATCTTCAGCTGAAATCCCACAATGCTTTCCAACTCACAAGGATGAATGGTGAAGAACTTCCTATCCCAGTTAATAGGATACATCTAAAGCACTGCTATTGAGAAAGCTAAGTCCCATGTACATAGTTTTTTTTATAAATAAGTGTTTTTATAAAACATATTTGTTTGCTTCTATCTTATCCCAAATAAGTGTTTTGTTGCACAATTTTTTGATAGGTTAGTTGCCTCTGCTTTATTAAGTTAGTTTCCCATTCATGTTTCATTCCCTATCTTTTGGAAGTCTTTATTTTGTAAGTCAAAAGGATGTCTTGAAGCTATGTAAATGGTCCATGTATCATTTAAATGATCCAAGAGTCACAAAGATGGTCCAAGTTCTCAAGCATAATAGGCATGTTACCCAACTAAGTCACCAAAGATGTTGACCAAATTTGGTCTACATACCAAAAAAGTGCATAGTCCAAGAGTCCAAAAGGAACAAGATCCTAATTGAAGAGTGACCCAATGTCACAAGGAGTAGATAGACCTCAAATGGAGACCTAAAACATTTTTTAACACTTTAAGCAATCTTAAAGTGTGATCTAATTGATCTTCAAGGGATAGGTCTATAATTACAGGTGAAGGGTCCAAGTAGTTTTCATGGTATCTAAGAACATGAACCAGGTTGCACAAGCTTTATTATATAATCAAAACCTTGAAATATTGAGAAAAATATGTATTGTGAAAATTTGAAAAAACAAACCATCACTAGGATGTTACATAAGAAACAAATGAACCAATTTACTTGCATAATTTATAAATGAGCTCAAAAAACCTTGTGCAACCATTAGATCATGCGTAATCAGATTTGTTCATGACAATAACATATCTTACAAGTTTCATGTCAATGCAAGACTTCTATCTTGATCTCTAAGCCATCAAAGTTTAGCTTATTGAGTCTAAGTAGCCAGGTCATCTTGCACATCACATATGAATGAATGAACCATCTCATTTGTGCATTTTTAATCTTCACTCAAAAATCATTTCCAAACAAGATATTGTAGTTCCATAGAGTTATTCATGTTAGGGACATGCTCTAAAATTTTCACATCTACATGATCTTTCTAGCCCAAGTT
Source organism: Torreya grandis (assembly GCA_037957365.1). Classification (NCBI taxonomy): domain Eukaryota; kingdom Viridiplantae; phylum Streptophyta; class Pinopsida; order Cupressales; family Taxaceae; genus Torreya; species Torreya grandis. Next base: position 697,280 of record JARHVA010003620.1, on the reverse strand, counting down.
ATTAAGCTTCAAAGTTGAACCAACAAAGTAGGACATCTATGCAAACATCATAATAAGAGCTCAAGCAAAACCAACCCTTTTTAGCCTAAATTTTATTATTGCATAGATGTCAAATATGGTTACATAGATGTCAAATGACAAGAGCACATACATCAATTTTGAGATCATGAAGTAGCTATTGGATTTTAAATAGTGGGTCCTAGTAGATCTACGACTTGTATTGCTTCACACATCTCGATCCAATGGTGTACGATGAGTCAACTTGTCAAAGGATATTCATGGAAATAAATAAAGAACCCATGTTCATTCACATAGCTTGATCTTACGATGCACATAAGGTCAAAAGGGTCAAGATAAATTAGTAGAATTTATGGGACCAATAAAAATTAAGTAGTTGGGCAAAATGTAAATGGTTTGAGTTTGAAATGGACTATCAATTAGCATCAAGCAAACCTAAAGAGCTTCCATTGAAGGTCAATGAACTAATTTTTGACCCAGGTGAACAAAATCTCAAGAATCCATATCACTATTAGATCTTGGTCAACAATAGACATAGCCATGTAAACAAGGTGGTTAAGGATAAGGCTTCATCACCATTAAAATTAAATAGGACCTCTGGTCGATAACTTGGAACCTATTGACCCTGTTACAGGGCAATTCCATTGACATGTTCATTACTTTTAGATGGAGGATCCTTATCATATATTATAGGTTTTAAATGCATAACATGTCTCTTATGACCCAATACAAAGATCAAAGATGGACTGATGATTATAAATCAAAGTCAAGTAGTTTGTAGGTTTCCGTAGATATTAGGACCATGTGAAAAATAATTATTGGATTGGTTTTCACCTATAATGGACTTGTGTTTGATATGAGATAAAATATAGATGTAAATGTGATCATGGAGAGGATGTGATCATTGAGAGGTGTCTCACCTATCATTAGGATCACATTTTTGATAAATAGGTATAGTTGGCCACCCAAAGTAAATATGGCACAATTTTGTCAATTCCAAGACATGGTCCTCATCAGCAAGTCAAAAAGATAATGACATGGAGTTCCAAGAAGGAGACCTGGTAGTTGAATAGGGAAAATGAGCATTCAATTCATTTACATAATTTGTTCCTTATTTATAAGGTTATGAGTCATCATCCTTGAACTTGTACTAACATATCATAGTTCCCTCTCTCTTTCTTCTTTTTCTATATGTGTTCTAACTTCTACCATATGTAGAACTCTATGAAACTTTTTAGAAAGAAATCTCTAGTAATTTTTAGAGAAATGGAATCTTATGCTTTGGCTTGCTTAGGCTATGCCAAAATTTACATTGTAACACCTTTTGATGCAATAACAATTGAATTCCATCATTTTGTAAGCTAGATTGAAGTTTGTTCTATGAATTCATGTATTGTAGTTAAGTGAATGTATGTTCCTTGTATATGTTTGAGTTTTCTCACCTTCATAAAGAGCTTATTATTTCCCATATGTCATTATAAGTGCAATTTACAGTTGGTTGTTTGGATTTAAAGTGGATTTCTACCCTCTCAGGCTAGTTTAATAACTGATTCATGCCTTATTGTGAAATACTCATGTGGGACTAATCTTCTTTGGTCTTGAATGTGTCTCATAGTGTGTCTTGTGCAAAGCATAATTATTCCAATTATTAGTGCATCACCTCATTTTATATGCTTTCATGTATTATTATTTCTCTCTATCTCTTTTCTAAGCAAGTGTTAGATTTGGTCTAGTTTAAGTGATAGATCCAGAAGGAAGTTAGCTTTCTCTAGAGGTCTGATCCATTATTAGGATACCCACAGCCTAGGATCAATATCATCTTAGACTAGATTTTGAGTAGGAGGATATGATTTATACCCTTATTTAGCTAGGGTGTAAATCTAGAACACCAACATTAACCAAGCATTATGGGTTACTATCTTATGTTGTCATTTTGTGATGAATGTTATAAGGTTATGTGCAAGCATTATCTGTGTGTTGGGAAATTCTATTTTATGGATTTTAGGATTGTGTTAGAATTTAGTTGGAATGATTTGGTACCACTACTTTCATAAAAGCGAAATTTTTTATGGTGGTCTCTTGATGTAATAAATAAATGGTTGACTAAAAAGTTTTTATTGTCTAGTTGTTTAGCTAAATTTAAATATCTAAGCTAAAATTTTTATTAATTTCTCTACCTTTTTATGAGCTATTATCTATAATTCTTGCTTTGTAAATGTTGAAAACTCTCATGATGAGCAAGCATTAAGGTGAAGTTGATCACCATGACCAAAATTGTTTATTTTTTCTTGAATGGCTTGAAGTTGCACCTATACAGGTGGCTAGAAAATTTATAATTTTGGGATAACTACATTTAAAAATAGGAGCTTGCCAATAAATTTTTTACTAAGATAAGAGCAGTTTTGAGGCTATAGGCCCATTACAAAGTGGTAATTATTTTTGATTGATAACAAATGGTTGAATGTATTTCCATATTAGAATGTCATATCGAGAGGAAAGTTGACTATAATTTCCTTGGGTTTTATTGCTGAAATACATAAATATACAATTGACATAACATTATTTTGATTAATTAACTAATAAAATATTTACCAGGTGGTTGTTTCATTACTAAAACATATTTGGTTTCTATGTTGTGGAATATTGAGGAAAATATGTGTTAGAATGTTTTTTGGACAACATGTTCCCTGGTTATTTATATAGTCACTGGGATGGCTCCTCTTTAAGAGGGAGAGGATGTCATGACCCCACATTATAGTGCATTATAGTTGATATAGACACTTTGGTTCAACCAGTTTAACATGCCTCCGATTGACATTTGGATCATTATTACAATAGATTATTCTGACATGGATGTTATGATTCTAATTATTATGTTTAACTAGTTATGACTGGTTCATTATTATAGTTGATGTTTATACATAGTTCATTAATGACATATGTTATATTCTATTCATATTGATGTTATTATTACTTTTTATTTAATGTTTGAGTAAATACTATTGATGTTCTAACTGGTGGTTGCAGGAATAGGCCAAGTGAGCTAAGATCGATAGTGGACTTTGATAGCTAGGATAATAATGAGTAGGAGTTTTGAGTAGTCAAGTCGATACTGACAGGTAAATTATAATGTGACAAAAATTTTAAGCCATGGTTCATTTTGGGTCCTTTGCTTGCTTGTTTCATCTTTATTTAATTTATTTTATTAAGTTATGTGTAGATTTTAGTTTATAACATCAATGTGTGGTTACTTCAGTTTTTATTTATTCCTTGTATGGGTTAATCCTTATGAGTCTATTATTTCTCATATTCCATTTGTGATTGTGAGCCTAGTATTTGACACTAGGCATCTTAATGAATGTATTATGGAGGAGTTGCTTTGGGACTTGAGACAATAATAACTTTGTGATCATGTTTTGGTTGACTTGCACTCCATGCATATGATATAGGTGAACAATTTATATTGTCAATTATTATGTGAGTTACATTTTGCTCACCCAACTCTTTTAGATACTATTTTATGCATTCTTTTGGGGAGAAGAGAGGATTTTCATTTTATTAATTTTGGTTGGGTTGTTGTTTCCTAATGTCCTCATTATTATTTTTATTATGCATTCTTAGAAGAGTGGGTCAACTATTTCTCCACACCAAAATCTACAAAGGTCATATTGTCATTATTATGGCATTTGAGACTTTGGTCAAAAAGCACCTTCCATTAGTATTTTTGATGTATGATTTGAAATCAACTAGAGATGTAGGTAAAAATAAAAAAATATGTGAAAATATATTTATCATCTTTACTTGGTCGTAGTGTTTTTAACTGAGGTAGTAATTTTAAACCCCCCCAATGCCTCCATGAATGTTTTATGCATCGTTTAGAAATCTTGTGGTAGCTTAAAAAGATCACTATTGGGAAAATTTTGAGGCTCCATGAGGAGAAGGTAGGGGATTATTATTTTTTTTATACATTCTTTTTGGGAGAAGCTTGTGGTAGATTTGAACTCCCCTACCTAGGGTCATACCTAGGAGAGAAGATTGGACTTGAAGGAGAATGATTCAGGGAGGTGGCAGGGGAAAGCATGGCACATGGAAGGCCATGGTTTATGCCTATGTTATATAGAGTTGGGGATAAAGGCATAGGTCCTAAGTCCTCCATGGAGCAAAGGTAGATTGCAATAGAAAAGAAGAGCCATGAATCAAGTAGCTCAGCCTCTTGGTGTCTTGCACCATCCTAAGTAGATTCCATTTATATGGAAAGAATTTATGGGTTGTGCAATTATTTGAACCATGGAATTTGACCCAAAAATGTCTAAGTTAGTCCATTATTATCTAGATGATTTCACTCAAATATGCATTTTATTAATAATATATTTTAGGGTTTTTTGATGCTACTCTTAATATATGATTGATTTCATGCTAGAAATATTGATAAATGTTAATCTATGGAATGTGAAGTTTTGTTGTATAAAATTAAGAATCTATAAATTGGGCAAACTATTATCTTTATTTTTTCTTATAACCCTTGATGGGAAAAACCAATTATAATAGAGAGCATTTCTTTTAAAGGTAGTAGAATGGGTTTTATTTGAATTAGTAGTTTTGTTGAGGTTAAACCATCATCTTCTCCATCAGCCAATGTTATGGTCTTCTAGTTATTTTTACCCTACTAAATTTAGCTATTGGTGTATACAAGTTCTCTATTTATTTTATTACCTTATTAAGCATAGCAAATTGATAAAGGCACTACCTTAAAACCTTTTTAAATTCTAATGTACATTCTTTATTTGTGAATATTGTTATGCATATCATTTCAATTTGAAACCATTGACACTTGATATTTAACTAGCTAAATTATATCCTTTAACTCAATTTAATGTTTGGTGTTTCCATTGATTGGTTATCATACTTGAACTGTCATTCTAGAACTAATTATTAGTATCTAAATGTTTGAAAACAAAAAGGGAATCTATAGGGATCTATTGGAGGTTGTTTGTAACCAAATTAAAAGAGTGAACTATATTTTTTCTATTTTTATGATTTTCATGTTTAAAAATAAGCTCCTTTAGGTTTAGATTGCATATTATTATCTATAGGGGTATGACTATAGATAACTAATTTTTATGAATGGTTGAATACTTTAGATTTGAAAATATGCACTCTTGTATACCTTTAAGCTCATTCTAAGAAGACCCTCTTGATGGTACCCTATTAAGTGATGGCTCATTGTTATGTAGATGAAATCTTATCTCTTTGATTAAATGTTATTTTGATTAAAAATCCTATGGACATTAATATGCATCTATGTAGAAATAATGTAATGTTGGTTATACTCCACCTTTTGACTTAATTGTTTAAACATTTTATAGCTCTATTGGTTGAGCGGTTTTTGTTTATGAAGCAACCCCAATTGTTGGAAGTCCATTAGCCATGCTAAATGCCTTTGATGATTTGTTTCATTTATTATGAGGCAAGGATTGATGGGTTTTGATTTAGCATTGAATCGTTTCCCATGAATTTTGACAAGTTAGCCAATGGGCTACCCAAATTACCTCACTTCAGATGAATGCAAACCCCTAAATGAATGGGGAAAAATATAGATTTTAAATGTTGATTCTATTATGTGTATAACCTTATAAATACTTTTTTTATGGTTAGATGTTGTGTTGTATGACTATGTTGGGTTCTCCTTTCTTGGTTGACTGTACATATGTAATTTAATTGGAATGCTACCTTTTACGAACTTTATGTTGAAGGCTAGTTGCCCTTGTGGGTGTTGGTTATGTTTACACCTCTTTATTAATGTTGATCATTTCTATGCTTACCTTTTGGTTGTATAACTATTGATGAGTTGGACCATGGCTTGTGTCACATTAATACTCATCCAACCTAGTAAAATTTGGATACCTAATTCCACCATCTAGTTGATGGTTGGGGTATTCATGGCCACCAATGGTTGGGCTCATTAGGGTGGACCTTCAGGTTTGGGCATCTCATGAATTGAGTACTCTCCTACTACTAATTTTGGATTTCTATGTTGTGGTTGATTGTTTCAATGAGTTCAGTGTATTTTACATCTATTGATGTTTAGAGATGCTAACAATAGTTTCCATGAATCTAACTAATGCTTATTTAATGTTATGAACTTTGTGTCTAGTTTTTGGTGAAGGGTAATATTATATTATATCTTGAGCTTGTTGTAGGTATAGTAATGCATACCATAATGTTGTATTACATTCCATACATGGATATCAAACATTCATTGATTCTATACTTATTCCACATTATATTAATGTTGAATTGCATTCTAGTTGTATGGTTGTAGATTTGGTATTATTGTAGTTACATTTTGAAGTAATGCTAGAATTAATTGTTGATTACATTTCTATTAGTGATAGATGTTTAACAAACCTAGAAAAGTACAACAGTGTTGTGTATTTATCATTACTATTGATTTCTATTATAGAAGGTTATATCTCTTTAATCTTGGCATACAAGTGTATAGTTTTGATATTTGAAGCCTTATTTAATATTTGTTATGTTGTACCTTACCTAGATATTACACTACTTGCATAAACTTGTAAACTTCAGTTTGACATAAGCAAGTACATGGTTGCTTACAAAATTATATAGTCATTTATAGTAGTAAATGAAGCAGTAGTTCCAGCTTGATATTATTCATAAGATCTTATTATTTGCTAACCAATGTGGTTGTAGTAGTTATGCTTTGTATCTTGTTGATTTATGCCAGTAATGGAACTTATTTCTTGTGATATGGCTTTATACTATGTTGGTATTAAAATTTGTTACAAGTATATCTTGATTATGTTATGGATATACAGATGCATCATTACAAATCAAGTGTCAAGTTTTATGATTTAATACTCTTGTTGATCCACAATTAATGTATATTTCATTTGGTTAATCAAAAGGATTGGGTATCAATCGAGAAGTGTTATTTTTATTCTTAGTGGGTATGACAATATTATTAATTTTACCTTGAGCACATATTACTTATTAAATTCATGAAATTGATTTGCATATGAGACAATTGCTTAGGCTAGAATGTTAAGATTGGAAAATGTTTTAAAGATATTAAGTTCAATTGGAAGTTATTCTTTTAAGAAATGATTGCATATTTTCACATTAGTTATCTTGGATGAGTTTTGTGGGGGTTACATCCACCTTGAATAATGCTAGAAATAAAATTAGTGCATAGTACACTTGAGAATAACATATAATTTGGGATGAATACTTTTCTTCAGCATATATGCTAATTCAAATTCAATTAGTTATATGGACATCACAGGTAATTAATTATGGTTATTCTTTTCTCATGTGTATGAGACTTATGGAAACTTATTGTATCTAAATAATTACTCCTTATTGGTAACTCTTATATATATATATATATATATATATGTATATATATATATATATGTATATATAATGTATATATATGTATATATATATACATACATATATATATATATATATATATATACATACATACATATATACACACACACACACACATATATATATATATATATATATAATTTTTATGTTCAAAAGGTTATGTCTGGCCATAATTGACATTTGGCTTTGGCATTGATATCTAGTGGTTGCTATAAAAATTCCATAGTTGTCAATTGTTTTGAATTTATATTGCTTAAGCAGTGAAATTAAGGAAAATCAGATTGAAGGAGTATGTGGAATTATCTAATTTGATACAATAAAAATCATGAATTAATTAAGGGGCATTTCATTATGTTTTTTGAATATAATTACAATCTTGTGATCACTCTTGATACATATTTACAAGATATTGGTCTTATTAGATTATGCATTGTAGCATGATTTTAAAATGATAACTTAGAAGCCCTATTATTATCTCTTCATGGTATCCTTGTTCATGTGGTTAACATGATATGGATGGAGATATTATTTACCCTTTGCCAATCATATGAAATATCAATTATGCTTAGCAAAATGACATTAAATGTGAATAATTTTGCCTTGATTAACCTCATTTAAATAGAGGTAAACCAAATTTGGCTCATTGAGTAATGCTATCTATTCTATTGTGGGCAAACCATTAGCAAATAGAGGACTGTTTGGTGCCTTGAAAGGAAAACCAATGTGTACCCTTATGATATGTTTATGTTTGGGACTATTCTTCCTAAGTAATGGATATTGTATGTAATGACCAATTAGATCATGGTGAGTTGATGTTCACCTGCGTGATCATGTTACCATCCTCTCCTATGCTAAGGTTTAACTTGAGTTGTACTCGGGGGTAATATACCCAGGTTTTCATAGCTACTCTATTTGCCATTATGGTAGATTTTTGAATGTATGGTTTTACCCTCTAAACATTCAACCTAATTCTCTTAGGACACCAAGATGATTAAGTAGAGTTATCAGACCATTAAATGGTCTTATGAGGGGTCTTTTTTCTAAGTATAGAGTTTAGTATGTATTGGTGTACGCACACACACCAATACACCTCAAACTATATCTTCCCCTTTTATGAAGAGTTCTCTTATAAAACCTTTTTACTATGTGGTAACCCTGGTTGAGTGTTCATTGTCACCTAATATTAAAAGCATGTGAGTGTGAAATATTTTAATATGTTGTGTCTTGACCTTTGTTTGTGTATGGGTCCATGCATGTAATGTTATTGTGTAATCTATAATTTAGTAACTCCAATATTTATTTATTTTTGTGAGAGGGTTGTTTCACCCTAGGTACGCACAATTTCATTCTTCTAAAAATCATCCCTTCCTCAACCAAATCATCTACCCATGGCATTTGGTCTAGCTAATTGGATCTATTCATGTTCCCTAGGCATGATAAAAATATTCATCCTTAGGTTATAGCTCCTTTGTCAATTTAAACCCTATCATTTCAATGATCATCTCATTTATCACTAGCATTATCCTACTTAGAGTATTTGTGACCTTGTTTGATTTTTTACTCCTATAATTGATCATGTACATATAGCTTTATAGACACTCTACCCACTTCATGTGTCTCTAGTTAAGTTTTCATTATTTTTTGATGAATTATAGAGTTTGATGGTATGTTTATAGTAAAAAATCCTTTGTTAATAAATAATGCATCAATGATTCATTGCTTGCATAATTACCTAGAATTCTTGGTCATAGACCAAATATTTTCAAAATCTATATCATTTAAATTCTCACTAAAGTAGGATAGAGGTATTCCTTCTTAGCCCACTACTATTCCAATCATTGTGACACTTACATCACAATCCACTTAGAATTCCTTGTTAAATTTTGGGAATGCCAACATTGGTTACTCAATCACCTTTCTCTTTAATTTTTATAGACTATGCTCAACTTCCTTCATTTATATAAAGAACTTGTGATATCCTCACTATTTTATGTGATTGTTTCACATGTCACACTAAATTTCTTGATGAACTTCCTATAGAATCTTATAATATTTTGAAAACTCCATGCTTAAAATGCACTTCTCGATGATGGCCACTCCACTATCATGCATACTTTCTTAGGGTCCATTTCCATCACTTCTTGGGATATTAAGAAACACAAGTATACCAAAAATTACATCATAAAATTACATGTATTCACATTTATCATTAACTTATCTTAGATTCACATTTACAACACATCCCACAGATAAACCACATGTTCTTCTCTCATCCTGATAAATATCAAAATGCCATATAAATACTATATGTAATAGGAATCCAAGGGAAAAATGCATTACTCACTTGTTATTAGAATAAACATAAAAAACAAGCTTAATATAAAGCATTCCCAAGCCTAAATACTTGGGGGAGAAATATAATAGTATCAAGCCCAAAAGAATGAGAAAATAAAGGATAACTTACCTTCACCTTCATTGTAATGAGAGCTTACTTGTTAGCATAAAATTGGCTTGTGATCAACTTGTGTCCAAATTGAATATTTATCAATGCTCTTGCTTTATAGGTAATACCACCCCTTTGTTCACTTTGGAATGTATTGGTAATGAATCTCTCTCTTCAATAATTTGGCATTATAAGTTTGGCTTCAAAGAGCATGTTGGAAGTGAGTGTGAGACCTTGTATTTATAGGTTTTGTAAACTAACTCCAACCTAGGTATGATAAGGTTTAGGATAACCTTGGGTTAAGCTTGAGATTCAAAATGCAATAAATGATGTTTTTAATTATGCATTTATGGAGGCATGGCTCAACATTTCTAATTTTTATAGCATTTATATTGATATTTTACAATTCTTGAATTTGAGGATGGTATATAATCATGACCTCACTTCCCTTGATATTTGTTAAATTTCAATTTTTGAAAATTATAAATTCACTAATTCAACATGGATTAATTAACTAATCATTTAATTTGATTTACTTGGTTAATTAATTCTGCTTAGTCTTTTTTTCATTTCAAGAATTGGGTTAAGTTCCCTATTTAATTGGTCAAAAATGTTAGTTTGTTTGGTCTTAAGATGACCAAGGATGAATCTATGAGAGTTTATCATTGCATATAGGGTAATAACCATGAAATTATTGGCCCTTACATCTAATGTGTAGATGAATTTGGGATGTTCATTGATTTCTAGGCTTAATTTACATAGTTTGGTAGAAATAAGTATGAAGTCTACTTAGACATGAAAGTGGCCGAAAAAGAGTGACTACATTTTTCTCCCATTTGAGTAGTCACTAAAAGACACAGGCATAGTAACATCTTATAAAATAATGAAAAATTTGTTATGTTAAAAAAAATTATGCTTTGAAAAAAGTGGTATGTTAACAACCGTAGGTTATTACAAGCCAATAGTTATAGGTTGATGCCTTAGAGGGTAGTTGATGAGCCTTGGATGCCCCCTTGACGTAGCAGGTGGAAAATAGTATCATTGAAAATGCCCTAAAAAATAAGAAAATGACATGAATCTTAGTAACAAAGGTAAAAATAATGATTTGCCTAAAGGTATTTATAATCATTGGCACAATGATGGTGACCTAGTCAGATGGATAGAAGCATGATATAATTCTACTTTGATTTATTAGGGTGATTATGATTAGTGGTCAGCATAAATAATTTTCCATGTTTTTGAAAATCATAAAATAGAGCTCACATAATGAACCTATAATCATGGATTAATGGTGAGCTGACACAAAGGACAAGTATGAATTTGGGCTACCTGCTAGTATGGATATGGACATCCTAATTAATGATGATTACTATTAATTTATGGTTTAGTTACTATATGTTTATGTGGTGTTTGGGTAAGTATATTGTGAATAAAGGGAAATATTTCTAATATCATTGTTTGATAGCTCCTTTGGCTTGATTTTTGTTATAGCTTATGATATTATACATCATAATAATAATGTGTATCTTAAGCATAGAAACTTTAATTTAAATGCAAATATAAACCACTTAAGTTTAAGATATGAACAATCAAATACCAAGTGTGAATATAATAAAATATTCACAAATATTCAAAACTCAAGTACAAGATATGGTTAATGAATACAAATATTCAAAACTCAAGTACAAGATATGGTTAATCAAGACTCGGGTGAAAATAAAGTGTAATAATCCTATGACAACTGAGGGGAAGGAAGGCACAAAAACACAATATAAATTCAAAATGTAAACAACTCAAGCTGAATTTGTGAGAAAGACTCAAGTATAAACTAATTTTCATTAGACATACAACACTTAAAATGAATAAACATAAAACCAATAGACAATTTAATCTAAGGTGCATGAAACAAACAACTAATCTAATGCAAATGCAAGAAACAAACATAATACATAAAAGTAATGAACTAAATACTTGTTGACACAATTCTTGCATATGTAATAGAAGTGTTATGTTGGGAAAAGTTTACTCCTAGGCTATAAATAACAATGGCACAAGTATGATGGCACAAGAAGGGGGAATAGAATAATAAGGGGTGACTGAGCTAACACCAAATGCACTAGGAAAGAGAAATTTGTCTGCATATTCCCATAGACATGAGTTCTAATGTGGAACTTAGGATGAATGTGGTTTTCCCAAGATGTGGGATAAAATAAAATTGATGAAAATTGAAAGAGATTGATCATATAGGAAAGTAGGAATGGGTTTGCAAAATGGTGATAATATAAAACAAAGGGGTTGGCACTCATGATTTTGAGAACGTTAGGCACATGAATTTGTGAAACCACGAGAGCATGGTTTAGGATAAAACCACATTGAAAGACAAAAGGTAAGTTTTCAAAAATTAAAGAGGTTTATATTTTTTATATGTTCACTACATCTAAGCCTTGGAACAAGAATGAGATTGTAAAATGATGACATTATAAGATGATTTGACTCGCAAAATGGTGAGATAATTCAAAGACAAACCTATAAGAAGGAATGATCCATGAAACTAGCGTTGAAGATTTTTCAATGATGTCTCCAAGGTAGACAAGGATGTTGATGAGGTGTCATGTGTGTTCGAATGACAATGACAAAGTATGCTTTAGTTTGCTTCAGTGTTCTTGCATGGTTCTTTAGTATGTGCTTGGATAGGTAGGATGATGGATGTTATTGATGGTGTGGCCATGTTTTAAAGACACTATGGGGTTTTATGAGTTCTTAGAGTTATTTTGGATGTGAAAATAATTCACTAGAGTGGTAATATGAATGTCTAGGTTCTCCTAGTCATCTTGGTAGATAAGGCTAAGTAGGCAGATTGATGACATCAACATTTACACATGTAAAGTTCTTAGGAGTAGTTTGGTATACAGATAGATTCCCATATGAGAGGAAATCATATGGTCTAAATTTTAGGTCATAAGGTTTCATGTAGAAAATGATATCAAGGTGCAAATTTGGCCTTCCAAGTAGATTGTAGGATTTCCCATACTTAGCCAAATTTGCAATATCAAGTGACCTTTATATAGGGATACCAAGTGTCAAAACAATGTTTAATCAGATCAAGGATCTAATGGTGAGTTTTCAATTGATTAGATAAAGATCTAATTTTAAGCACATGGTTAATAATTCAAAGGTTTATGATATTTTATGAATTGGTGACATGTGTTAAAATCATGGAGAATTGGCAGCAGATCAATGACATGTGGGTGATCGTGTAGATGGAGATCAATGGCATGAATTCAATAATGAAGATGAAGATTGATGGTGTGAATCAAGTCAATTAGTCAATAAGCTTAGATTACACACATAACTACCAAGTTTCATAAGCACATTAACTAAATGACTGATAATAGGGTACACAAAAGGCACGTGGGGCTGCCAAGTGGTGTAAGAGTAGAGACTGACAATAGGGTTCATAGAAGGCATGTGGGGATGCCAAGTGGCATAATCTTGGAAGCCCAAATCAAAGATCAATGACCAGCATTGATATTAAAATCTGGGAGACTCCTAAGGAGATTGATAGAGTGTATTTGGTCAAATTTCCATGGGGCATGAGATGAAGACACGTGTTTGAATATTTTACATTACATAGTGACTGTTGGAATTTGAATTTTCAAATTAATAAAGGAAAAATTAGTCTGTATTATTTGAGCTATAAATTTTGATATGGGATGAATTTTATGGTGGAGTAAAGATCAAAATTTTAAATGAATCCAAGAGATATCCATACAAATTAATTAGAATGTTTGACTATTCATATAGTTGTAGTTATTAATATCCAAAGTTGATTGTGTGTTTGGCCATCTTCTGCAAGTGACCCGAGAAGGATGTTTATGTTTGTGTTGATGGTGTTTTGATGTTTCATGGTGAATTATAAATTGGAGAGTGTTTTAGACTCTATGAGGACCATCTATGTGAATTTTAGAGGTTTGACCAATGCATCTTCATTATGAATAAATGCCTAGAATTTGACTATTTATTTATTTATTAATGGTGTTCTTTTGTGCATGGCTAATGTTTGGTTATATTGTGTATATGTAGAGGAGTAAAGTGATGAATGTAATCACTTGAAGGTGTCTTATGGGTCATTCAAAGTGGACCTATGCATTTGGAAGTGATCTTATGTTCCTAATTTGCATGATGAAGTTCTAAATGGGTAAATAGGTATCCATGAAACCTATAAGGGATACTAAGGCCTAATTGAAAGGTGTAGCTGCTTAAGGGTGATCCATTGATGCTATGGATGACCTATGAGGGTGGTATTGATCTATGTATTCATTTGATAAAATCCTTAAGGGTTAAGGCAAGTCTTATGGCTGACCAATAACATTATATTCATGAAGGCTCTATAAAGAATGAAATCAAAGGTGATTGTCTCTAGGGATTCAGAGAATTGAGCATTGAGAGTTGAGAGGTGAAGGATATAGAAGTGAAGAGATAAACAAAGGAGTGAACCTTTGATTGAGAAGGTACAAGTCATTGAGGACCATTAGAGAGTTAATAGGATCAATCATGCTTATTTGATCAAGTTGATGTAGGTGGACACACAAGTCATTGGACCTAATGAGCCTAGAAGAGGTAGATTGAGCGAGTAAGTCCTAGATGTTGATTGAGTGAATGTGCTTAATGGATGGATTAAAGAGAATATTAGGTTGAGGATTATGTACATGACCTATAGGTCATATGTTTGATGTTGTGATAGAGGTTTTTCAGGTTTTATAATTGTGTATGTGTGAAGAAGTGTAGAGTGATCCAAATAGAAGTTTTGGATGCATTGCTTGTGTGTACAATATTGTGAGAGTGTAAAGGGGAAAGAGTGAAAAAAATGAGGCCATCATCAATTGAATATTAGTAATAGGTTTTCAAGGTGGTCTACATTTCATAGGTAGCTAAGTTGTTGCTTGTTTTCCTAGGGGGTTGTAGCCTCCTTGCTATTTGGAGCTAGATAAAGGTCAAGTGGGTGCTTGACTAAATTGAGGGGTGGGTGCTCCTTGATCAGTTGGTGCTAGTCTAAATTTGGATATTTTTATTATAATATTTTAGTACATCTTTCAAGTTTATCAGGTCTTATCCTCCAAGAATTTTCCCACTTATGTCATGTGTTATGTGTTTGATCTTTATTTATCTTATGTGATTCATTGTTATGAATGATGTGTATGCTTCATGAATGTATGTGTTGAATGATTAAGGGTTTGAAGATTTTGGAGTTATATTAAATATCTTACATCACTAATTCACCCCCCCCTCTTAGTGATTGTACCTCTAATAATTGGTATCATATTAGGACCTTCTTTACATGTTTAACCACTTGAAGGTAATCCAAGGTACAATATGGGTAGTCATCAAATGCAAGGAGGCTTTTTAATTAATAAATCACTGATGTTCAATGGGTCCAATTATGTTTTTGGGAGTGAAAGGATGAATTTATACATCATGTCACTAGGTTTTGACATTTGGCAATCTATTGTGGATGGATATTCAACCCCCCTACTCTTCCAACTAGTGCAATTGATAAGAAGTTGCATGAGATCAATTATAAGGCAATGAATTTCATCACTTGTGGTCTTTTATAGATTGAGTACACCAAGTTAATCCATTATAAATCTACCAAAGAAATATGGGACAAATTGTAGATCATTTATGAAGGGGATTCAAAGGTTAAGTTGGCCAAGTTGTAGACTCATCAAAGATAATTTGAGAGTCTAAAGATGAAGGAAGAAGATTATGTGGTATCCTTTTTGTAGAGAGTTGATGATATTATGAACATTATTAGATGTCTTAGAGAGAAGCTTGAATAATTTGATATAGTATAAAAGGTATTAAGGTATCTCTCCCTTAATTTTAATTGAAAAGTGTCTATTGTAGAAGAAAGTTATGATCTTACTCAGATGAATATGGATGAATTGCATGGCATCCTTACTACCTATGAGATAAGATTCAATGCGGATAAACTACCAAAGAAGGAAGTAACATTCAAGATAGAAATGAAGTCAAAGAAGAAGAGAACTAAAGGTAAGGAAGTCAAGGAGGATGACATATTTGATATTGATGATGATGAACTAATTTATTTATTTACAAGAAAATTGAAAATAGGTTCAAGTAAGTATAAGGGTAAATTACCCTTCAAATGCTTCAATTGTGGAAATATAGGACACTTTGCCAATAAGTTCCCTCATAAGCATAAGAATAATGATGATGAAGAGCTTGGTGAAATCCAAGATGAAGGCATAAAGACATTTAGGTCTGATAAGAGAAAGAAAGGATTCAAAAAGTATGACAATAAGAAGTCTTTCAAGGACAAGAAGAGTCTCTACACTAATGAAGATTGCAGCTCATCAAATGAGAATGAAGATAGTGATTCTAAGTTTGATAATGAATATGATGGTCCTATTGAAGATGAATCCATATTTGTGGATAATGCATGAAGCTTATCACATCAAGAAGATTTTACATGGTTTGGTGATGATAAATATGATGATAAAGATGAGGTGGACTGTGAAACTAAGTTGATGAATGCTCTTGAAGAAATAAATATTTTGAAGAAGACTAACAAGAAGATAAAGTCATAATCAAGCACTATGAGGATCAATTCACTATGTTTGAGGAAATAATGAATGAAGAACCAAGGAGCATGAAGGTATAATCAAGAATCTTAGTTGTTAATTGCAAATCCTATCTACAAGCCTAAAAGCTAAATAAAATGAGTTCTTAAGGTATGTGATTGAAATTGAGACATTGAAAGCTGAGTTAGACAAGACATCTAGTAAGGTGAAGTCATTTGTAAGGTTTGAAAAGAGCTCAAATGATCTTAATAATATTCTGAGTAGCCAAAAGCATGTGAGTCATAGAATTGGTATTGGATACAAAGAAGAACAAAAGCATGTAACTTAAGACAATATGAAGGCTAATGAGAACAAGAAGGATAAGATATTAAAGGTCAATCATTAGTCAAGGAATGAAGACAATGGTATAAAGAAGACAAATTAGATTAGGCAAATAAATGCCATGAGGTATGAAAATTTTAATGGTTATTATTACACATGTAATTAATTTGGTCATAGGGTTAGAGAGTGTAGAAGAACTGCTAAGAATAAGTGGAATCATCAGTCAAATAGCATGATCAAGGTTGAGTGTTTTAATTGTTATGACATAGAACACATTGTAATATTTTTTCCAAATTAGGAAAGGCAAGTTGAGTTTCCATCAAGAGGTGTTGTTTGATACAACTGTGAGAAGATTGGTCACATTGCTAGGGTCTATAAGTAAAGGCCATCAGTTAAAATAAGTTTAATCAAACTTCTAGATTACAAGGAAGAAGAGAAATTAACTCATGGAAACCAAAGATGACAATTGTGATTCATAATGAGTCTATAGGTCCAAGTGGTCTATTTTATATGGTGGAGAATGCTATAGAGGTTAAAGAATGCTAGGATCTCTCATTATTTGCTCATACTGAGAATGAAGAGACCAAGCTCAAGAGAAGACCAAGGTGCTAGTTGAGGCTATTTTTGTTGTGTGTATGGATCCAAGTGAACATCCTATTTTGTTGATCATGTTTCATACAAAGAATATTAGTTGTCAATGCCTAGTGATGAGGTTTTGAACTACAAGATGAATACTTCAAGTGAAAAGATGTTATCTCAATTTATTGTCAATACAGTCTTAGCAGAGGAGAATGTTATAGTGGATAAGCATGTTGTTTCTATTAAGCTTAAGAAGAAGAAGAAAAACTATCAGTTTTAGATTTCCAAGAAGGAGAAGTAATATGAAGAGATGTGGGAAACTCCTAGTTTCACATTGTTCTAATACATTATGGGTTAGGGTGTCTCTACCTATTCTTCTTAGGAGACATCTTTCTTATGGAGAAGCAAGTATGTGTGCTCAAGGTGTATTCAGGGATTTTATTCCTAAAGGTCTAAAGGTAGAGTATGGAATTTTATATATGTCAAAACTAAATTGGTTAAGAAGACCTATTGAAGTTATCATAATCCAGGTGAAGCATGGAGTTAGGGGGAGCTAACTTAGATATTTTGAAAGGCTTGAATAAGTGTGCATGATGTGAGGGGGAGCATTTATGAGATGTTATAGTCATGGTGGATATATGAATAAGTCTAATATATATGTGAAATTAAGAATGTTGATATGATGAATTGATAAAACCATGTCAGGTTATTTGACAATGTATTGAATCCTCATGCATAAACAAAAGGGGAGCTTTCTAAATGTTTAGGTCCTAGGATCAGGGAATGTGTATCTAAGAGAGAAGGTATGAAGGAAATTATGTTGTTTCTTATTGGTTTATGGTGGTCTAAAGGTGTTAAAAGGGTTCCTAAGCTTAGGTGTCTTAGGGGGATTCCCTATTAATGTTTTCAAGGCGAGTCAAGTAGTTTCTAGTATTCATGTGTCTTTTTGTCTTCATAGAGTAGAGTATGATCAAGAAGAGTGTTGTGTTTTGAGCATGTTTGAGAAGATCAAATATAATAATTGGTATGTATAGTGTTAGGGGGATTTTGTATGATATCTCAAAGTTGGTATTTTCATGTTTTTGGTTCTTTAAGTCTTTTTAGGTCCTCAAGATCAAAAGAAGATCCCACTTTATCATTATTTCAAAGGGGGAGAAAGTACTTGAAGAGAGAAAGAGTTTGAGAATAATCTTTATGATTGGTGTTGACATCAATGACTAAGGGGATATTTTTAGAGATTTTTCAATGATGTCTCCAAGGTGGAAAAAGATGTTGATGAGGTGTCATGTGTGTTAGAATGACAATGACAAAGTGTGCTACAGTGTTATTGCATTGTTCTTCAGTATGTGCTTAGATAATTAGGCTGATGGATGTTATTGATGGTGTGGTCATGTTAAATAGACCATATAGGGTGTTATGAGTGATTAAAATTCTTTTGTAATTGAAAATAATTCATCAGAGTAGTCATATGAATGTCTAGGTTCTCTTAGTCATCTTGGTAGATAAGGTTGAGTAGTCAAATTGATGATGTCAACATTAACACATGTGAAGGTCTCAAGAGAGGTTTGGTATATGGATAGATTAATATATGAGAGGAGATAATATTGTATAAATTTTATTTCATGAGGTTGTATGTATCAAAATATATCAAGGTGAAATTTTGGCCTCCCAAGCAAATTGCAATGTTTCCCATACTTAACCAAATTTACAATATCGAGTGACCTTTATACAGGGCTATCAAATATCAAAACAACATTTAATCAAATCAAGGATATAATATAAATTATTAAATTGATTAGATAAATATATAAAAACTACAAGGTTAATAATTTAAATGTTTCTAAGATTTCACGTGTTGGTGACACATGTCACAATCATGGAGAATTGGTAGCAGATCAATGTCATGCAGGTGATCATGCAGATGGAGATTGATGCCATGAGTTAAATCATACATATGGATATCAATGGTGTGAATAAATAAATGAGTCAAAAATCTCAAATTACATGTGGGACTACCAATTTGCATAAGCACATTAACTAAATGACTGAAAATAGGGTACTTAGAAGTCATATAGGGCTACCAAGTGGCATAATCTCAGAAGCCTAGATCAAAGATCAATAACCAGCATTGATAGTTAAATATAGGAGACTCATAAGGATATAAATGGATAATATTTGATTAAATTTCCATGGGTAACTAGATGAAGACACATGTCTAAATATTTTTTTGCATTACACAGTGACTGTTGGAATTTGAATTTTCAAATTAACAAAGGAAAAACTAGTATGTATTGTTTAAGCTATAACTTTTGATATAGAATGAATTTGATGGTAGGGTAAAAATAAAAGTTTTAAAGGACTAAAATGTATATCCATTTAAATTGATTACTTTTTTTGAATATCTGTATAGTTGTAGTTAATGGGATCCAAATTTGACTGTGTGTTTGACCATCTTATGCAAGTGACCCAAGAAGGATGTTTGTGTTTATGTTGATGGTGTTTTGATGTTTCAAGGTGAATTATCAATTGGATAGTGTTTTAGACTCCATGAAAACAATATTTTTGGACTTTTTAGGTTTGACCAATCCATATTCAGTATGAATAAATGCCTATAAATTGACTATTTATTCATTAATGGTGTTCTTATGTACAAGGTTAATGTTTGAGTAGATTGTGCATATGTACAAGAGTGTAGTGATGAATGTAATAACTTGAAGGTGTATTAAGGGTCATATAGAGTGGAAATTTTATTTTTAAGTGGTATTATGTTCCTAATTTTCTTGGTGAAGTGATAAAAGGGTGAATAGTTCTCTATGAGACCTATAAAGGCTACTAAGGCCTAATTGAAAGGTGTAGTTATTTAAGGGTTACCCATTGATGTTATGGCCAACCTATGAAGGTGGTATTGAGATATGTCTTAATGTGATAAAATAATTAAGGGTTAATGTAATTATTATGGCTGACCAAGAAGATGGTATTCATGAAGGCTCTATAAAGAGTGAAATCAAAGGTGATGGTTTTTAGGGATTGAAAGAATTGAGTGTTGAGAGTTGAGAGGTGAAAGATAGAGATGTGTGGATCCAAGAAAAGGATTAAACCTTTTAAAGAGAATGTACATGTCATTTATTACCATTATATATTGAAGAGGATTAGTCATTCTTGTCTGATCAAGTTGATATAAGTGGACACATAGGTCATTCGACCTAATGAGCCTAGAAGAGGCTAATTGAGTAAGTCCTAGAGGCTGATTGAGTGAGTGTGCCTAGTGGAAGGATTGAAGATAATGTTAAGTTGTGGAACTAAAAGCTTCACTGATGCAGACATGGAGGAGGGTGCAGAAGGGTTTTTGAGTGCCTCGGACACCGGCATCGGTCAGGCCAACCGACGTCGGCAGGAAGGATGCAGGAAGCAACCGGCGTCGATCAGAGATCGGCCAGCGTCGGTGACCCCCAGGCGGACAGGGACCAGCATCGGTCACCTGTGTGGTTTGACTGTGAGTTAATTACGGGCAGTTGTTTGATGAACCAAGTGTTTGCATTCTTAGTGCTAATTATAGACTAAGAGCTGCGGATCTAATTATTGTACTAGGTGTCTAATTATTGTTTGGAAGAGATCTATATAATAGACTCATGGTTGTATTGTAAAAGTGTAGCTAGGGAGTAAGAGAGCATAATTATAAGCTCCTTCAGTGTGTGAGGTAGAGCAATGGTGTGTTTCTCCTAGTGCCACAGTACCAAGGTGGGTGCTGGATTGGAGAATCAGCAGGGTTCTTCAGGAGTGTATGATCTTGGTCATCAGGTGTGCATGGCTTCTATAGGAGATCTACATGGTAAGTAAGATCATTGATATGTAGGTGTATGTGTGTGCAAGGTCAAGGTTCACAGGTGTGTAGAACCAGCTTGATCTGTAGTTTGGAGATCGATAGGACAACAACACAATAGGGAGCAGTATCAGGAGAGATCTACTTGGAGTACAGGTGTGTACTTGTGGAGTGCGTGGAGCACAGGTATAAGGTGAACACCAACTCAGTGTGTGAGTTGGGTGTTGGGACCTAAGGGAGAGAGCTTTGAGGAAAGAAGTACTGTTCACTTGAGGTGTGGGAAACCTCTGAAGAGGTGGTGGAGAAGAAGTGGCATCTTCTTTATTGTATTCTTTTCTGTATGAGTATTAATACAAGTTGTGTATTATCTCTCATATCTTGTGTTATTTATAGATTCTAGTTACTTGTTGAGTCTGGTTATTTCCGCATATTAAGTTGCTTGAATTTGGTAATCAATTGTGTGCTTCTGAGTTGGTCATATTTCCCAACAAGTGGTATCAGAGCTAAGGTTGCAGGGAGCAGGTTTTGTGTTTGGTTACAGGTTACTCTCAGGGGTTTTTGATTGAGTGGGAGTAGAGCAATGGCAGATCAAAGTAAGCTAAGGATGGAGGAGTTGAAAAACACATATGGTCACTTATGGTCTGATGGAAAGAAAGAGCAGGTAAAAGGATATTGTTGGTTTGTGGAAGATCAGCATGGAGGAACTGAAGAAGCAGATGTTGCAGGTTATGTGGCACAGGATGCTCTGGGAGGTTTCTTAGATAAAGTTGAATCTTGTCTTACAAATTCGGTTGCCTCTTTCCATGCAACCCCAAATAGAGGATCTGGTGAGCCTTGCCAAAGAATTGGCAAAGGGGAAGTGAAGCTGAAATTGCAGATGGCCAACACATGGGTGTTGAAGGAGGTCATGCAGGTCCCAGGTTTGGAGATGTGGCTAATTTCTTCAGAAGAGTTGGGTGATGAGAGATGTATGAGAGCTCTCACAGTGGATGCACTTGAATTAGCTGGTGGTAAGAAAATAGGTACTCTTTATCTACTTGTTTATATTACTGATTCTTCTTTTGTTGCGGAGACGTGGCTTCGTAGGCTTGGTCACATGAGCAGGGAGGAGATGCATGTTCTTAAGCGAAAGATAGATATATTTGATAGGCTTAATAACTGGAAAGCCTTGGTGTTCTTGGAGGAGATGGTGGATAGATATTAGTGGATGTGGCTGGATACTTCTGAGCAGCGGAGTTTGGACATGGGGATTGATTCAAAAGAGCTCGTGGGTAAAAAGTCATCACTCACAGGAAACACAGGTACCGGCATCGGTAGGAAAACTAATGTCGGCAGTAGGTAAGACCGATGTCGGTCACGAGGATTGACATCAGCAGCAAGAGGACACCGACGGTGGTAGGTTGGTAGTCATGACAAGCACAGGAACCGATGTCAGTCGGATGCAGACTGTGAGGTGGCCGAGGTCGGTCACTGTAACAGATTTTGGGTGGACAGCACGCTGTCAAGGAGTCTCAAACACCCATATAGAGGATTGAAGATGTAAGTAAGCCTCAAATTCATTGTTCCTCTTCTTTATACTTGTTGCTGACTGTAGAGCAGGAAGGATCCAGGAAATAGTGGGAGTGTGGCATGGAGAGATTGCAGAACCAGATGGAGATTTGGTAGGGTTGCCAGCAGGTATGTTAGCACTGCGAGACGAATGGATTCCTTAGTTGAAGAATAGAGAAAATGGACACATGAGATAGAAGACCAGGGCATATGGTCTTGAGGAGCTGCAGGACAGTGGTACAGGGTTTGACAAGTGGAGGACGAAGCATGACTTCAGTCGATGTCAGGTAACTACTGTGGTTTGCCTTACCAGGGGGATGATGAGTCATGACATCATTCTGTTATTGTATGTGGATGGTATGTTTGCTAGCAGGATTGTACATACAGGTTGTTGCTGAGCTAAGGGTAAGATTAGTTCAGTGGTTTGTTATGAAGAATTTGGAGCAGTGAAGTTCTTCAGCATGGGAGACATGGGAGATCACAGGGTGATTTTATTTCCAGTGGGAGCTGATGTGAATTAGGTGTTGGCGAGATGCAGGATGCAGAATCAGAGCGCACCAAGGGCTGGATAGTTCAGTGTCCAAAATCACATGAGGTCTAGTATAGACCTGAGTTTTCCCAAGCAGTGGGAGTTGTCAGAGAGTTAGGAGCCAATTCAGAGAAGTGGATTCTCAGGTATTTGAGAGAGACCAGCAGCAGGGATTCATGCTATTTAGGGGTCAGGACTTCACTACATGGGTTTGTAGGAACGGAAGCGGCAGGGTACTCGAATGACAGGAGGTACATCACAGGTTGTGTGGTGGGTGGTCTTCAGGATGGAGCTTGAAGAGGGATACAAACCAAGAAACAGATTAGATGGGGTACAGGTACAGGTATAGTGCAGCTATTTATCTCCAAGTGGGATATTGTTAAGTTGTGGAGCTAAAAGCTTCACTGATGCAGACATGGAGGAGGGTGCAGAAGGGTTTTTGAGTGCCTCAGACACCGGCATCAGTCAGGCCAACCGATGTTGGCAAGAAGGATGCAGGAAGCAACCAGCATCAGTCAGAGATCGGCTGGCGTCGGTGACCCCCAGGTGGATAGGGACCGGCGTTGGTCACCTGAGTGGTTCGATTGCGAGTTAATTACGGGCAGTTGTTTGACGAACCAAGTGTTTGCATGCTTAGTGCTAATTATAGACTAAGAGCTGCGGATCTAATTATTGTACTAGGTGTCTAATTATTGTTTGGAAGAGATCTATATAATAGACTCATGTTTGTATTGTAAAAGTGTAGCTAGGGAGTAAGAGAGCATAATTATAAGCTCCTTCGGTGTGTGAGGTAGAGCAATGGTGCGTTCCTCCTAGTGCCACAATACCAAGGTGGGTGCTGGATTGGAGAATCAGCAGGGTTCTTCAGGAGTGTATGATCTTGGTCATCAGGTGTGCATGGATTCTATAGGAGATCTACATGGTAAGTAAGATCATTGATATTTAGGTGTATGTGTGTGCAATGTCAAGGTTCACAGGTGTGTAGAACCAGCTTGATCTGTAGTTTGGAGATCGATAGGACAGCAACACAATAGGGAGCAGTATCAGGAGAGATCTACTTGGAGTACAGGTGTGTACTTGTGGAGTGCGTAGAGCACTTGTGGAGTGCGTGGTGCACAGGTATAAGGTGAACACCAACTCAGTGTGTGAGTTGGGTGTTGGGACCTAAGGGAGAGAGCTTTGAGGAAAGAAGTACTGTTCACTTGAGGTGTGGGAAACCTCTGAAGAGGTGGTGGAGAAGAAGTGGCATCTTCTTTATTGTATTCTTTTCTGTATGAGTATTAATACAAGTTGTGTATTATCTCTCATATCTTGTGTTATTTCTGGATTCTAGTTACTTGTTGATTCTGGTTATTTCTGCATATTAAGTTGCTTGAATTTGGTAATCAATTGTGTGCTTCCGGGTTGGTCATATTTCCCAATAGATAATATAAGGTTTAATACTATGTGCATGAACTATAGGTAATATTTCTAATGTTTTGATAAAGTATTTATAGGTTTTTTCATTGTGTGTCTGTGAAGAAGTGTAGAATGATCCAAATGGAAGTTTTAGATGCATTGCTTGTGTGTGTAAGCTTGTAAGAGTGTAAAGGGTAAAGAGTGAAAACAAAGAATGACATCATCAATTTAAGAGTATAAACAAGTTTTCAAGGTGATATAATTTTTAGATGTATATAAGTTGGTGTTTTTTTTCCTAGGGGGTTGTAGCCTCCCTATTAGTTGGAGCTAGTTAAAGGTCAAATGGGTGCTTGACTAAATTGAGGGGTGGGTGTTCCTTGATCAATTTGTACTGATATAAATTTATATCTAGTTATTAAATGATAGTATTCCAATTGTATATTCCAATGGTTTTTCTTCCCCAAGAGGGTTTCCCACATAATCCTTGTGTTGTGTGCTTGATCTTGAATTATCTTTCTTGTTCTTTATAATGAATGATGTGTATGCTTTATGAATGTATGTGTTGAATGATTAAGGATTTGAATAGTTTGGAATTGGATTGAATATATTGCATCACTAATTCACCACCCCCCCCCCCACTTCTTAGTTATTTTACCTCTAACAATTGGTAAATGAAATCAATCACTAATACTAGTTGAGCTGACCTAGGATTCCCCATGCATATAAGCCTACCTGCATAGTCTATGCAGAACTCATGCCATTGTAATTATCCAAAAAATGGGAGGGAAAACTATCATAAAATGAAAAATTCAAATGGAAATGGTCATGATGTGACCCATGTGAAATCTTTAATTATACTTATTGACTAAGATATGAACATCTTGATTAGTATTGATACAATCTAAATGGCCTAGTGTTGGAGGCTTGTTTAAGAGTTTTTCTGGAATATTTATATGTTTGTAGGCCCTTTTTAGGCATCTCAAATCAATGGATAATTATTATATATAGAATGGGTTAACTCATAAAATGGTGAGAGTATGGCTTAAGTTTCTCATAAAATAATAAAAGCATGGAAACAAAGGTAGTCGAGCCGACCTTAGAAAACATTGAGTGTTGCCTACATAGTCCAAATGGACCTCAAGCCATAGTAGTTCACACTACAGTTAGGAATATGAATAAGTAATAACATGTTCATAAATAGGAAAATGGAAGGTTATGAAATAATGGTAAGGTAAGTCATGGAAAAAGGTTGCTCTTAAGTTATACAAAATGATGACATAATTAGGTTGCCCCTAGGCTATAGGAAATAATGGAATAGGTAAGTGATATAGCATACTTACCAAAATTAAGGATGCAAGTTCCATCCACTATTATATTGCCTCAAGTTACTACCCCTTTTTTAAAAAATGTGTTGAAATATTTGTAAGATTGAATCAACTACTAAAATAACATTCGAATCTAACCATTGAAAGTCCCTAAAGTATCAATGAATTGGAACCAAGGCCAAAATGGTAATAGGGGAGGTAAAACAAAACTTAGGTCAATAGGGAAGGTATGGGAGGAAAGGTATATAGTACAGTAAAAATAATGTGATGTTATAACACAGCTTAAATGATCCCCATAGATAATACCTTGTGTCACTCAAGTGAAAAAGTGCATAAGATATATTATGCTAATTAGTTCATCAAGTTCATTTCCTTTTAGCATAGTCAACCTGTATGCTCCAAAACCATAGTTAGCAACAATCACATAAGGTCCCAACCAATTAGGCTTAAATTTTACCTTTTTATTTCATTTGAAATTAATGTTCTTATGGTTTTATTTGAGTACAGGATCACCAAGCTTAAATTCTATATATTTCACATGCTTATTATATTGACCACACAACTAATTTTGTTATGCTTAAAGACTATTCACAGTTGTCATGCATTTTTGTCCAATAGTTGCAGCTCTTACATATGAGTTACTCTATAATCCTCATCATCAAAGATATGTTTCAGTCAAATGCATATAAAATTCAACTTGACCTTGATAGGAAGAATGACCAAAATGTCATAAACTAAGGAATATGGTGTGAATTATGTTGGAGTCCAAAAATTGGTTTGGTAAGCCTAGAGGGCATGTAAGAGTTACAAGCGTCAGTCATGACCAACATCATTGATGATCTTCTTAAGAATATTGATAATGGTTTTGTTAGATGCCTTTGCTTGGCCATTACCTTATGGTAATATGTAATTAAAATTGTTGGGTAATACTATATTCATCACAAATGGCTTTGGCATCCTTGTTTTTGAATGAACCATGATTATCAAATATAATGTTGGAGGGGATATTATAGTAGTATATGAGGTGATTGAAAATGAGTTTGGATATTTGATTTCTTTTCATGTAAGTGAGGTGATTGAAAATGAGAGGTTTGGTGGATGAAGAATTTTTGTCTTTTTCAAGATAGGTTAGGTGGAAGGACTTGGTCATGAAGGTAATTATATAGTTTAGTATATCAAGTAGTATTGAGACCAACAATATCACAGATCATCTCGATAGTTGATGGTTCATGGGCTAGCACAAGAACATGTTTAATGAGGAACTGATAATCTCTTGCCTTATCTATGATGTAGTTGATAGAACCAATTATAGCCATGGAATCTGTTATTCTGTTATTAGCCCAAGGTATTTATTCAAATTGAAGGTGGGAAATTTGTTGATTGAGAGTGTCCACCATGGCTTTATACGGTACAAACTTCTCATCCATGGTCTAGAATTAGTTTTTGACCTAATTAATGATAAACTAAAAATATCCATAAATTAGTAGATGTTTAATTTTTCTATTGTATCACTAAATGAATCCCTACAATGAGTTTTTTATACTTAGCCATGTTATTGGTACAAGGAAAACTAATATGAAAGTACTTGGGAATGACATCCCGCTATGGTGTTATGAAAAAAAAAATCCTACTCCCAACCCATGAGACATGAAATAACCTTAAAAATAAAGTTTCCATTTTTGCTTTTGAGGAGGTGTTATTGCTATGGTCATGATGGATTCATTTAGAAACCCAAATATGAGTGGTTGAATGTTAGGAAGAGGGGCTTCGATGAACTAGTCTACAATTATTAATCCCTTGATGGAATTTTAGTTAGCATATTCAATCTTGAAATCACTTAGAATCATAATCCATTTATCCATATGGACCTGTAAAGCTATTTTTGAAAGTAAATATTTGAGCAGATCTACTTTGGCAATGATAATGGTCTTATTATTTAGCATGTAGTGGTATAACTTTTATGTTTCAGAGACCATATCTAAATAAGCATTCTCGATTAGTGTATAGTTGTTCTCATACATGAATAATGTGAACTTAGATAATATATGACATGTTCCTTCCCCTATTCATCATGTTGGGCCAAAAGTGGTCCTAGGGCATTTTTAGTTGCAGAGAGGTAGAGTAACAATGGCTTATCTAGCATTGGCAGTAAAAAAATAGGTGGATTGGCCAAGTATTATTTTAATTGGTTGAAGGCCTTATGTTAATCTAAATTCCATAATAAATTAGTAACCTTATTTATCAAATGGGCAAATGGATGATATTTATCAGCTAGTTGGGATATAAAGCATTTGATTGATTATATCTTACTTTCTAAACTATGGAACTGCTTCAAAGTAGATAGAACCAACATTTTAGTAATGGGCTTCACTTTGGCTAGATCAAATTCAATGCCCCTATAAAAGACAATTAAGCCTATTAATTTATTAAAAGTTATGCCAAAGATGCAATTTTTAGGATTGATTCTAACTTTGTACCCTTGAAGTCATTCAAAAATCTTGCAAAGCACAACTAGATGTTCAGAATGGGT
Source organism: Torreya grandis (assembly GCA_037957365.1). Lineage (NCBI taxonomy): Eukaryota > Viridiplantae > Streptophyta > Pinopsida > Cupressales > Taxaceae > Torreya > Torreya grandis. The sequence continues at coordinate 668,748 of JARHVA010003620.1, read as the reverse complement.
CTTGGATTTACCCAAGATGTCATTGACATAGTCCTTGACTATATCATGAATATTATCATGGATAATTACCATCATGGCCCATTGGTATGTTACCCCTATATTCTTGAGGCTAAAAGGCATGACCTGGTAATAGAATGTACCCCAAAGAGTGGTGAACATTGTCTTGTGTTGGTCTTCTGGTGCAATTCTAATTTTATTATATCCTAAAAAACCATCTATGAGATAAAGCATTTCATACCCAATTATGGAGTCAATAATTATGTTAATATTTGGTATAAAAAGGTCATCCTTTGGGTAGGCCTTATTAATGTCATGGAAATTAGTGCAAAATTTGATACCTTATGGTTTTTTACTAACTAGCACAATATTGGAGATCCACTTTGAGTAATCTATAGGTGAAAGCATCCTACATCTAAGAGTTTCTCTAGTTCTTTATTAACTAAGATGAAAATATGAGGATGCATTTTCTTCAATTTATTTTGACTGGATTGGCATTAGGATGTACAACAATATGATGTACAACCAAGGTGGGGTCCGAATCTGACATGTCAAAATAAGCCCATGTAAATTTTTTGATGAACTCCCTAAAGACAGAATTAAGGACTTCACACTCATCCTTAATGAGATATGCACCTAGTTTGATCCACTTTAGATTATTTGGTGGTCATATCTTGACTTCAAAAGTGTCCTCTAAAAGAAGTGTAGAACCATATTCCAAGATAGTTAGCAAAGAAGTGAACTAGTTGGCAATATCAAAATCATCTAGTCAAACTAGATCATCAAGTTACCCTAAATAAGATGAATCAGAATCACCTAATGGTGATAAGGGCCATATAACAAATACATCTAGACATTCTTGGACAATCTATTCAAAGGACTATTGTTCTTCTTGTTGGGGATCAACCAACAATGTTGATTACACTTATGAAAGCAATAAAATGCGGAATTAACCAGAATGATAAATAGCAAAGAATAAGAGATACAAGAAACCACCCTAAAAAATTGTATTAAACTCTTTACAGAAGGAATACAATTGAAGAAACTTCTTTTCTTCCACACCTCTCTCAGATGTACAGATCTCTCTCTAGATCTCTTTCCCTCAAGAGCTCTCTCTGTCAATTACAATCAACTCCAACAACCTGGAATGATTCACATATACAATTATGTACTGTTCATCATACTCATACAATAAGCTAAGAAGAATTATCCTATTATATAATAATTAGGAAACATGAGCATACAACTATAGCCATTAGATGCACCTCCTAATCAAGGGCTCTAAATAGTCTTACTAATAATAGAGATGTGGAATTAAGACTACCACTTAATCCTAACATGCAAACAATCTGTTTTGTCCATGGAAATAGCTTTCTAGATGCATAGGTAACTGACATTGGTTCCTACCTATTTTCCTATGATCGACGTCGGCTGATCCATGACCGACACCGGCATCTCCTGGTCTGCTCCTGACCGACGTCGGTCGCTCCTAACCGATGCCGATGACTGTGTAAACCTGCAACTTTGCAAAATGCTCCTTTGGTGAAGCTTTTAGCTCCACACCTTAACAATCTCCCACTTGGAGATAAACAGCTGCACCAGTACTTGTACAGCAACATCTTCTAACTCCTCCATCTTCAACTCAATCATGAAGACCAACAGAAGTTGAATGAAGATTCAACTTCTCCTTTGTAACCGGCTTGGTTAACATATCAGCAGGGTTCTTATCTGTATGGATCTTCTCTAGCTTTAACTCACCATCCTCCAATACCTATCATATGAAGTGGTACCTTAGCTGTATGTGCTTTGTTCTTGAGTGAAAGGCTGAATTCTTAGCCAAATGAATTGCACTCTAAATATCACTGTATAATTTACAACTCTCTTGCTCCTTTCCTAGATCTTCCATGAACTGTGTCATCCATATCATCTCTTTGCTAGCCTCTGTGACTGCAATATACTTTGCTTCTATAGTTGACAAGGCAATAACCTTCTACAACCTTGATATCCAGCTAACCGTCATTCCACCAACAGTGAAAACATATCCTGTGGTGCTTTTCCTGCCATCCAAATCACCTGCCATATCTGAATCTACACAACCATGTAGAGAAGTATTTGAACCTCCATAACACAAATGCCAACTACTGGTTCCTCTCAGATATCTAAGGATCCACTGAACTGCTTTCTAGTGATCCTTCCCTGGATTGGCCATATACTTACTTACAACTCCCACTGCTTGGGCAATATCTGGTCTAGTACACACCATTGCATACATTAAACTCCCTACTATAGAAGAATATGGAACTCTACTCATGTACTCTACCTCATCATGTGAATTAGGACATTGTTCTTTACTCAACTTGAAATGTCCAGCCAAAGGTGTGCTTACCGGTTTTGCATCATGCATATTGAACCATTTCAACACCTTGTTCACATAATCTTCTTGAGACAAAATCAACCTGTGATTTTTCTTGTCTCTCTTAATGCTCATGCCAAGGATTTTCTTTGCTGCTCCCAAATCCTTCATGGAAAATGTGTGAGCTAATTTCACCTTAAGCTCAGAGATATCCTGCATGTGTGATCCTACAACCAGTATATCATCTACATACAACAATAGAATAATATATCTACCATTATCCAATCTCTTAAAATACACACAATGGTCAGATTGACACCTATGATAGCCATGCTCAGTCATAAATCTATCAAATCTCAAATACCACTGTCTAGGAGCTTGCTTGAGGCCATACAAGCTTTTCTTCAATCTGCACACTAACTTCTCCTTACCTTTGACCTCAAATCCTTCTAGTTGTTCCATATATATTTCTTCATCCAAATCTCCATGAAGAAATGTTGTCTTAACATCAAGTTGCTCAAGATGCAAATCCTCAATAGCAACTAAAGACAATATAATCCGTATAGAAGTCATTTTAAAAATAGGAGAAAAAATCTCACTAAAGTCAATACCTGGTCTTTGTGCAAATCCTTTCACTACCAACCTGGCCTTATATCTCATCTGTTCATTCTCACCTTCCTTCAATCTGTAGGTCCATCTGTTCTTCAGTGTCTTTTTACCAGCTGGCAACTCAACCAAATCCCATGTTTGGTTCTCTTTCAAGGACTCCATTTCCTCAACCATGCCACGCTCCCACTGATTCTTGGATTCTACCTATATTGCTTCTTGAAAACTCTCTGGTTCTCCACCATCAGTTAGCAATAAATAGAATAATGAAGGGGAATATCAAATTGGAGGTTTACTTACCCTTTCTGATCTCCTGATGGGCATTTGAGACTCATTCACAACACGTTGTCCACCCAAATTCTCTGACAATGACTGACCTCGTTCACTTTCAGGATTGTAACTGGCCGACATTGATTCTTCTTGACCAACGTCAAGTCCTTCTTGGCTGATGTCGATCACTATGTGACCGACATCGGTTCCTATCCTATCGATGTCGGTTCCTGCCTTGCCGATGTCGGTCTCTGTGTTTTCCTATCTATGATTAATTCTTCTCGTGAGCTCATTTTGGACTGTCACCTCATCTAATTCTCCATTACTCTGTCTAGATTGATTTAGCTTCCTCAACTGATCACTATACATCACTTTTTCAATGAAAATAACATCATAGCTCCTAATTATCTTGTTAGTTCCTAGATTCCAAAACTTAAATCCAAAATCATCAGAGCCATAGCCAATAAATGTGCACCTCATAAACTTAGCATCCAGCTTCTTTCTATTTTCCTTATCGACATGCACAAAGGCTTCACAACCAAAAACTTTGAGAAATGAGAGATCTACCTTTTTACCTGTCCATGCCTCTTCTAGAATTCTACCATCCAGCGCTGTAGAGGGTCCTTTGTTAATCAGGTACACTACAGTGTCAACAACTTCTGCCCAAAACTCTAAGTGCAAACCAGCATGCAATCTCATACACCTTGCACACTCCATTATTGTTCTGTTCATCTTTTCAGCAACTCCATTTTGCTGAGGTGTCCTTGGAACCATCCTTTGCCTATGGATTCCATGCATATAACAATATCAGTTGAACTTATAGCTGCATAACTCACCACCATTGTCAGATCTCAGGCACTTCATTTCTGTCTATTTCATTCTCAACCATAGCTTTCCAAATCTTAAAAGTCTCAAATACATCAGATTTATTCTTAATACAATAGACCCATACCTTTCTTGTATCATCATCTATGAACAAAACATAGTACTGTGATCCTCTAATAGAAGCAACCTGAGCTAATCCCCACACGTTTGTGTGAACAAGCTGCAACTTATGCTTCTTCTTTGTTGATCCAGTCTTGAGAAAACTTACTCTCTTCTGTTTCCCAAAAACATAGTGCTCACAAAAATCTAGATCTATGCTTTTCAAATCTGAAAGCTTACCTCTTGACTTAAGAATGGACATTCCCTTCTCACTCATGTGGCTGAGCCTAGAGTGCCATAATTTTGCATCCACATCTGAAGTAGATAATATAGAAGGAGAATTGTTAGTAACACAATTACATAAATAGAGAGTACCTACTCTCTTACCTCTGGCCAATACAAGTGCACCCTTGGTCACCTTCCAAGATTCAGCTGTGAGAGTTACTGTACAACCCTCATCCCCTAACTTTCCTGTAAAAATCAAATTTCTCTTCAAGCTAGGAACATGCATGACGTCTCTCAACACCCATGTGTTTCCATTCTACATTTTCAGCTGCACTTTTCCTTTGCCAATAATTTTACAAGGCTCATCATCCCCTAAATACACTATTCCAAAATCTCCATGGACATAGTCACTAAAATATTCTCTATTAGGGGTAGCATGAAAAGATGCACCAGAATCTAACACCCAAGATTCTATATTATTATGCAAAGAGAATATTAAAGCATCTTGTGCAATACCTACAACCTTTACTTCTTCTTTTCCTTCGTGGTGATTGTCCTCCTTAGGCTTTGACTAGCAATCTCTACTTATGTGCCCTATTTTTCCACAATTCCAGCATTGTGGCTTTCTGCCATTTCTATATTTGGATCTACCTCTCACCTTTGACTTAGACCATGATCTCCCTCTCTTGCTCTTCTCTTTCTACCTTCCCCTGCTCTCAAAACTTAAAGTGTTCCCAGATGTTTCCTCTGTGCTTTTTCTGTAAATTTCCTCATTCAAGATTACACTAACAACATCCTCTACTTTTAAAATATTTGAAGTAGATGCAGTATTACTAACTGCCATTACTAAGCTATGCCAGCTTTTAGGCAAAGAACATAATATTAAAAGAGCTTTAATTTCATCATCAAACACAATATTGACTAAACTTAATTGATTTACAATTCCATGGAAATCATTCAGGTGATTAGATACAGATCCACCTTCCTACATACACAAATTAAATAACTGCTTCATAAGATATACCTTATTAGAAGCTAAGGGTTTTTCATACAAATTTGCTAAAGTAGTCATTAACTCTACTGTAGACTTTGCCTGTGATAAATTAGATATCACAGTAGATGCCAAACTCAATCTTATAGACCCCAGAGCCTTTCTATCAAGAACTTCCCATTCTTCATCATCCATGTCTGTGGGCTTCTTTGCAATCCCACCTAACGGTAAGTATAGATCTTTTTGATACAGATAATCCTCTATTTACATTCTCCAATGTTGATAATTCTTGCCATTAAACTTCTCCATTCTCAGTTTACTTTCTTCTGCCATTGCTTCTCCCACTCAAACAGAAATCCCTGCAGAAACCCCTGTGAGTAAACTGTAATCAATACACACTACACAGATTTGAACCACCTGTTAGTGAATCTGAGCTCTGATACCACTTGTTGGGGATCAACCAAAAATGTTGATTACACTTATGAAAGCAATAAAATGTGAAATTAACTAGAATGATAAGTAACTAGAATGATAAATAGCAAAGACCAAGAGATACAAGAAACCACCCTAAAAACTTGTATTAAACTCTTTACAAAAGGAATACAATTGAAGAAACTTCTTTTCTTCCACACCTCTCTCAGATGTACAGATCTCTCTCTAGATCTCTTTCCCTCGAGCTCTCTCAATTACAATCAACTCCAACAACCTGGAATGATTCACATATACAATTTTGTACTATTCATCATACTCATACAATAAGCTAAGAATAATTATCCTATTATATAATAATTAGGAAACATGAGTATACAACTACAGCCATTAGATGCACCTCCTAATCAAGGGCTCTAAATAGTCTTACTAATAATAGAGACGTGGACTTAAGACTACCACTTAATCCTAACATGAAAACAATCTATTCTGTCCATGGAAATAGCTTTCTAGACACACAGGTAACCGACGTCGGTTCCTGCCTATTTTTTTGTGACCGAGTCAGCCGATCCATGATCGACGCTGGCATCTCCTGGTCTGCTCTTGACTGACGTCAGTCGATCCTAACCGATGTTGGTGACTATGTAAACCTGTAACTTTGCAAAACACTCCTTTGGTGAAGCTTTTAGCTCCACACCTTAACACTTCTTCATTGATTTCAGACCTAAATATGATTTTGGCATTGGTAACATCTTGAGCTTCATCCTAAAGAAGGGTGAACATTATCATCTACTGGTTATTGAAACAAGTTTTCACCAAGAGAGTGGCCTTTTTCTTTTCTTTTACTCAGGTCCAAAATTACCTTGAAGAGGTTTTCACTTTTGGTCCTTAATGTTTGATTTTATTTTTATTTTTGGAAAATGAAGTTCACCCTCTCTCTAAAATAGGTAACAAGATCTAATCTGATAGAAAAACATTTTTTATGATTTCCAAGAGGAATATGGCCTCTAGACCTAGAAAGTTAGAAATAACTTCATCATTTTTGAACTCATTTAGTGACATTGTGGATTATTGTTGGTCCCACTTGATGAGTTATGAATGATGAAGGAAAATTGGGGAAAGACAATGTTCAGTGTAATGGTACATACAACATGAGGGTTAAATAGGTTAGTATTGACTAAGTCCTTTATACTGTATAATCAAACTCTACATTGCTACCAACATCATTATCACTAGTCATTGGTGTAGGAACATGTATACGGTATTCAAGGTCACCCCTAGGTTGTTTAAATCTAATACTATGATTTACCTTATATTTAGTTATGGAAATTGGTTCAAGAGTACCTTGTTGATCTACCCTTCGATTTCTACCTTCATAAGCTTGATTATATATGATCCCATTAGGGATGGGATACCATTTTATTTGTTAACAATCAACCAAGTCATCATTATAAAGAAATTAGAGATGGTAAAATGATTAGTAAAATGATGAAAGTAGATGCAAGGCTACTAGGGTCTATACAATTAGAATATAGCATTTCAACATGTGTATTTATCCCTCTTATATTTAGGGTCTAAGATAAAATGGTAATTATATATTTCATACTCATCCTCCAGATGTTTGTAGAATTGGTATAATTATAGATCTACAAGATTAGCTACCTCCATCCCATAATGGGGGAACTTGATACATTGATGTAATTTGTAAGGTATTTCCTAAATTTTATGTATCCATGGTTAGCCCAGAAGTAAGTTATATGATAAATCTAGGTCCAACATATGGAAAAGTGTGTCATGGGTTAAGGTCCCAATGACAACTAGCAAACACATTGTTCCATGTGATTCTCATTCTTCATTATCATAGGCCTTGATAGTGATGGTCTCTAACTAAAGACGAGTTGTAGTGTATCCAAAATGTTTGAATAACCATAAAGACATAATATTGAGGCCTGACCCATTGTCTATGAGGACATGCTTAACTTTGTGTCATGTTATGATAAATTTGATATACAATGGGTTATTGTGGAGAGGGCCCAAAGATGACATATCACTTTTGTCAAAGGTTAATTATTGGCTAGGAATTAGTTGTCTGACCAAAGCTTGGAATTTATTTTGTGTAATGTCATTTGGTACTTGGTATTGGCTTAAGAGTTCTATAAGGATATTTTTGTGGATGGTAGACATATGAAACAAATATAAAATAGATATTTTTGTGGGTCCTTTTTTTAGTTTCTCCCAATATCATAAGGTTTCTCCTTATCATTGGTAATTGGCTTACTTTTAGCTAGCATGGTGGATTGAATAAGCTCATTGGTATAAGGTGGTTGTGGACCTGTAATGGTGACTTTAGTTTGCTAAGTTATGATTTTGAAATCTAGATTGGTTAAATGGACACTATAACTAGAGGGAGGAGGAGAAGGGCCTGGGATGGTAATCCTTGGTTATTATTATGCTTAGTTATGGTCATAGGTCAAAGGAGGATTACCAACATAGAGAGGTTGATAGGCATTTTTAGGCAATGGTCATGGTTGACTAGAAGTTGGTTTAGGGTTGATGTTAATGGTGGATATATGACCACTTATAATACAACCTACAACTTTATTGTAGTCATATGTGTTGGCATGATAGGCCTATTGGTTACATGGGTCATTTTGACCTTGGTTCTAACAAATTTATTACTATTGTTTTGATTATTGCTATTATTTTTGATGTTATTATTGTTGTTGTTTTTGTTTTTTTTTTGTTGTGGAGGTGGCCTTTATGGTTGTTGATTATAATTATTAGAATTATGTTATGGAAAAGGACCTCGATAAATTCCTAGGTTTTGATTAAAAGTAGAATCCCTATTATACAACTTGATCTCTCCATTTTTCAACATGTTTTGAATGAGGTGCATTAATTAGACACATCAGTATATGAAATTACATTTGACTCAGTGATAGACACATAATTCATGTTCTTTATACCAATCAAGGAAACGAACGCCTTCGGTGAACAACTTTAGTAGGGGCTAACTAATCATATTGGTAGTGACTAATTTTTAGAATATCAACTCAATTAGTTATCCAAGATCACTAAATGCTATATCATTAGGTATTCTTCTTAGAGGAGGTGGGAGTGCTTTCATATATAAAATTAGTTACATTTGTGGAGCTATTTGTACTTATGTAACTGGTTGAATAAATAGAGTTGGTTGAGCAGACAATGTTTGCACCATTTGGACATGGAGTGATTTGGTAAATCCATTACTAATAATATTATTTTTTTAGTTATGGCCTTGGTTTTTTCAAAATTCTTGGCCTGAGGTCATGCAAGAACATGCATCTAAATTGGGCTTTGGGTTTGATTTTGGCCCTAATTCTCATTTTAGCTTTAGTTTTGATTCTAATTTTGATAAGGAAAAGACAAATTCATTATCCCCTTATTAATAAGGGAGAATACAAATTGATTATCCCCTTATTAATAAGGGCCTCCTCAGTTTACATACTCTTTTTAATAATATCCTTAAATGTATGAGCACACTAAAGCTCAAGGTGATAAGATATCTCACTATGCAAGTTCTTGGTAAACATAGTTGTCAATTATTTATTAGGTAAATTGTGCAAGAAACAATTAGTAAGTGCTCTCCACCAATGTGAGTAACTTGCAAAGCTCTCACCAATCCTTTGTCTAGATTGACCCAAATCAACAACAATAATCTCATGTTTGAGATTATAAGAGAAATGTTGTAAAAATTTATCTAAAAGGTCATCAAAACCAAATACATAATTCTTTGGTAGTTTGGAAAGCCACTCCAAGGCCTATCCAACTAAAATTCTATAGAAAAAGATAAGCAAATAGATATTGTTATAGGCCACTATCTGGCAAGCAACAAATAACTCCTTCATATTCTTTATAGAGTCACCTTTGCCCTTATATTTATCAAAATTTGGTGGCTCATAAATCAAAATAAATGGTATTTGAAGGTACTCCATGTTGAATGGATATGAACATACCTCATCCAATTTAAACTTTTTTGTTTGCTTCCTAGTTTGAATAGCCACAATTGCATCCTTCATTTATTGTAATTCTTGGGATAAAAATCTAGATGGTAAATCTTGTTACAGTTATGTCTGGGTATTCAAAAGTGGATTGCTTTGACTGGGGTATAATGGAGGAATGTTGTATTAAAAAATATTTGCTTGGTTGATCAACCAACCCAGAATATATATCCTTTGGTTAGGGTTATATTATTGATACAATATACATTATTGGTAGGTATTATGGATATAATTAGCAATTTGACTTTGTTTGAAGGGAAATACAATTGGGATGGAGGTATTTGGCTTGGTAGAATGTACTGTGTATGTTGGGTTCAAATAGGAACATGTTGTTGACTAATTGAAAACTATAATATAAAAGGTATTTTTTATTGGTTAAGGATCTATTATTAAAGGTGTTACTTGTTAGGCCCCTATTGAATGTGATGTATTTTTTGGGTAAGATATAATGATTTCCTAGTGGGTTTAAGCCCTTATTGTTGGGTTAACACATGTTTCCTATTTGGTACTTATTATATTTTTGGCACTTGTTAACTAACCACCAACTATTATTGACTAATAAGGATACATTGTTGATTAGATAATGTTTGCAATAGATTTATCATATGTTGTGGTGGCACATTAGTCTATATCTATTATCATGGATGTTGGTTTCTACCTGTTAGGGTGGAATAGTGTTCACCACATGTTGAGGTGAAGGATTGGTCACTCCCTATTGGGATGGAATGTTGGTCTGTGTCTGGTTACTTTCTACATGTGATGTAGTTGAAGAAGCAACTAGTGAAGGAGTGGTCATTTGTTGCATTTTTAAACTAGACATTATTGCCCCTATTGTTGTGAACCATTTAAGGTGTTTGTAGGGGAAACTTATTGTGAATTACTATATTATACATGTGACCTAACTTGGTATGGATTAGGGTACACTTGTGTGTTATCTACCACATTTTTTAAAGGGTCTTATGTAGGAGCCACAATTTCTTCCCCAATAACTATGGCATTAAACATATCCCTAACTTGAGTATTATTCACAAATGGGTCTATGTTTATATTGGTATATCTTGATGAGTCAACTTGCACCCCAATTAATAGAGTTAACTCTATGAGGGATGTATTGTAAATGGTCATGGAATTTAGATTCTTGGCCAAGTTAAGGTATGATTGCTATGCTTCTTGAATTTGTGTTATTTGGTTATAAACTTGACCCTCTCCTTTTGTAAGCACAATAAGCTCTTGGTTGCTTGGTTATGCATTGATATGAGGGCCTAGATATGGATAGATGATGGCTACTCAAATGGTATAATGAGAAGTGCACTACTAGGAGCTATAACTAAGATAGGTAAAATTTCATGTGTAAATTTGGCCAAGAATTTAACACCTACCTCTAACACCTAACAAGGATTTTATCTCTAATCTTGAAGAGATGGAAATTAAACAATTAAGGATTGTAAGTGGTATAATTTGGATCAGTCACATAGTAAGGTTATTTTTATTACAGTTATTCCATGTTAGGTGGTATGCTAACAAAGTATTACATAGTTTGGTCTTGGTCCTACCCTAGACAAGAAAGTGTATTGGCAAAATAATGTGCTAATGGGTCTTGGACCTACTCTGTATAGTGGGTATCGTATGTGGGATATGGACCTATCTCATATGCTATGTCATCTCCATAAATATATTGAACAAAAGGGTCATTTGTGACAATGTTTTCATTTTTTGAATTATGGATGACTCCACTACATGTATAGATAATAATGGTTAAATAAATGGTAAGTATCTTATGAAAATATCGATCTATCATTTCAAATTTTTGAAACTTGGCCTAAAAGGAGAATCTTGAAAAACCTGGTTATGGTATAAAACTATCATGAAAAACATAATTACATCTTGGAAAGAGGTCTAATAGTGAAACATGAACATGGTTTTGGCAAGGATCTATGCTAATTCTAAGGTAAATTTGGAATGAAAATATGAAATTAATCTTTGACAAAGGTCTTGAACTATCTAAAGGTAATACAAACTCAGTCTATATCTAAGAATGAAATTGTGCTAGGTCTTTAGAAAAATTCATAAAGCTAGTCTTGGAAATGAACTCAATCTAGGCATGAAAATTGAATTGAATTTAAATCTAAGGTAGTTGGTCTGAAACAAAGAGTGCACTTGGTCAATGTAAAATTAGATACTAGGTCAAAAGTGAGCTTGATTTTAAATGACTTGCAATTTAAAAATGAAGGTATGAAGTTATTCTAGGCAAATGTATCTAAACCAATTGGCAATCGAACTCAATTATCATAAATTAAGTGAAAAAAATAAAAAATTCAAGCTTAAGTGGTAAGCAAGAATCAAATGTAAACTAGTTGTACTTAGATCTATACTTGGAAGTGTGTTTTAGACTTGGTTTGAGAAGGCAAATTAACTCTTGGTAAAATGATCATAAGTCTATGTGAACAACATAACCATGCTAAATTTAAAATCAACACCACACTTTGAAAATGCTTAAACTTAGTTGAGAATAACTCCAACATATCTAGGAAAAAATCACCAATGTAATAATGCTACTTATAAATAAGGGCACAAATGGTTTTGATCTCATATTGAATAAGGTAAATAGTTTGAAATAATTTTGGTAGCATAACACTTATTTGTGCAAAGTGGTGTGTGTAACATGTGTTTGTTTGACGTTCTAACCCATTTGATTTGACAAATTTATTTTAGACTCAAACAATACAAGTAAAAGAAGTACCACCTAAGTACACACTCTTATGCTATACTTGACACAAGATGTGCATATTATCTATCAAAACTTCCACTAATATACTAGTCTTAAAAGAAGTTAATTGTTAATCCAAAAAACATAAAGAGTGCATCTAGGTAAAGTTTTTAAAGCCCCCCCTTTATCTCTCAATAACTCATACATGGAAAGGAACTTAGAGTGTCAAAGTAACTTGGCATTTGTCAGGATAATCCATAGTAAGTGGGGTCAATTAATCTAAAATTTTGAATTAGATTATGTAGATGGTCCATAAGTGCCTAAAACCACTTGGGAAAAAAATTCACATCAATTGGATCCAAATTGTCTAGATTGTTATGAAAGGGTCTTGTCCCTTTCATAATGAATTTATTCATATACTACTTAGTGAATCCTAAAGTCTAGATTGGCACATGGCCCAAGAATATATTTAACATGTTAGGCTAACCACTTAGCCACTATCCAATCCAATAGTGTGTCCAATTTATATCCCCTATCAAAGAGTGGGGTTAGAACAATGCTGAGAGATGAAACCCTAGGTCAACACCCACATAAATAACCCATGAGGAGGTGATGAACTCTTACTCATAAGATTAAAAAAATAAAAAATGAATAACTAGGTTGTTTCTAAGTTACCCAAGTCCTTAGGAATAAGGGGAGAATATACATGACATTTATTTGGGTTTGAATCAACAAAGAAAGAAAAATAATGCATTTTTGGTGACATAAGTTCCCTAAAGGGGACAAGGGGAGAGCATATGTGCAAGGCTTTACTAAAATGAAACTATTTTAGGAAATAAAACTAAGTTCTTTACTAAAGAAGAACAAAACTCAAAGTTCTCTTAAGATCTTTAAGTCTAAATGTAATTGTTCCTTTTAAACAACTATTTGATGTGTGATTGAAGTTTGGAATTTGTTTAGAAATTTGAAATGACAAAAAAGAAATTTCTTTGCATAATTTTTTATAGCACCAAATGACAATGTGAAATGACCTTGTTAATATGTTAAATTCCATCTCTTTTGTTTAATTCCCTGTAAGAAGCACTAGAGGATTGATTTGTTCTTGATTAGATAATGAAGGCCACCTAAAAATTAGCTCAAAATCATGGAAAATATTCCCTCTTGAATGATTTCATAATTACACAATCAAGTGTAAACTATAAAATTATAGGTTAGTGAAAAACACAAAAAGTAGGAAAAACACAGAAAGGCTTATGATGCAACTTCATAGTTATTAGACGATTTTATAACTTTAGTGATTTCGTAACTATCTTCAGTGATTTCACAAATATATTAAATGATTTCACAAATTTCAAACCTATAATAAGAAAACATATAAACATGGAAAATGATTTCATAAATACCTAACGATTTTAGAAATAATTGTTTTAAATTCACAAATACATAGAATAGACCAAAAAATAACAAAAACTATGAAATGAATTCTTAATTACCCTAATAATTTTGCAAATATAATATTTGAATTTGTAAATACACAGTGCAAGGTCTAAATAGAAGTTATTTTGCAATTTTTTGAGATGATTTCATAGTTTTTGTCAATGTTTTCACATAGTAGAGCTTTGAATCTACAAATATGTAGAGGATGTTTTTTCAAATCCATAGTCAATCATAAACACATCAAAATTAGATTTAAAAATATATAAATAATTTCATTAGTTTCTTTTATTTATTTTGAAGGGTCCCGAGATGCTCATAGGATAGATTATGGGATGCTAGTCCCACCGGGTATGTCATTATGTATGAAATAGGAATCCAAGGGGAAAATGAATTAGTCACTTGTTATTAGAATAAATATCAAAAACAAGCTTAAGACAAAGCATTCCCAAGCATAGATACTTGGGGTAGCAATATAACAAGATCAAACCCAATACAATGATAAAATAAAGGAGAACTTACCTTCACCTTCCTTGCAATGAAAGCTTGCTTGTTAGCATAAATTTGGCTTGCACTCAACTTGTGTTCAATGTATCTTTGTCGATGCTCTTGATTTATGAGAAACACCACCCCTTTATTCACTTTATTTTTGGATTTGGGATGTATTACTAATGAATCTTTCTCTTCAACAATTTGGCATTATATGTTTGGCTTAAAAGAGCTTTTTATGAGTGTGAGACCATGTATTTATAGGTCTTCAAACTAATTACAACTAGGTATGATTGGGTTTAAGCTAACCTTGGGTTAGGCTTGGGAGTCCAAATGTAATAAATTATGTGTTTAATTATGCAATTATGGAGGCATGGCTCAACATTTCTGATTTTATGGCATTTATGTTGATATTTTGTAATCTTGACGTTGAAGATGATGACATCATCATGACCTTACTTCCCTTGATATTTATTAATTTTTTATTTTTGGAAATATAAATTCACTAATTTAACATGGATTATTCAACTAAGCATTTAATTTAATTTAATTTTAGTGGTTAAATAATTTTTCTTAGGCTTTTGGTCATTTCAATAATTAGGTTAAAACCACCACTTAATTGGTCAAAAATGTTAATTTGCTTGATCACAAGATGACTGGGGATGAATCTGCAAAAGGCTATCATTGTGTAGAGTGTAAAACCCCAAATAGTAATGATTTGATGAAATTATGGGAACTTAAATCCAATTTTCATATGAATTTGGGATGTTTAATGATTTTTAGGCTTAATTTGCATAGTTTGGTAGAAATCATTCTGAAGTTTACTTAGACAAGGAAGTGGATGAAAAATAATGTCTAAAGATACATACTTTCCAAAGAATTGCTAAAACACTTTATTCATTATCTTTTTGAAGGTACTTGGTGTTTTTCTTAATCCAAATCACACAACTAACCACTCATATAAACTTTCCTTTATCTTAAATGTTATCTTCCATTCATCTCCTTCACAGATATAGATTTGGTGATATCCACTCTTTATATTGACCTTGGTGAAGTAACTCACACCACTCAAACAATTCATCAAGTCATACATGTGTGATAATGGAAACTTTTAATTGATTTTGATCTTGTTAATAGCTCATGAATCTATGCACATGTATCATTATCCTCCCTTCTAGGTGTTAATATTGTGGGTCTTATGCATGGGCTCAAACTTTCCCTTATCTC
The DNA here is from genome assembly GCA_037957365.1 of Torreya grandis. Taxonomy (NCBI): domain Eukaryota; kingdom Viridiplantae; phylum Streptophyta; class Pinopsida; order Cupressales; family Taxaceae; genus Torreya; species Torreya grandis. Next base: position 653,056 of record JARHVA010003620.1, on the reverse strand, counting down.
TCCTTTTTTAGTAACTCATGAACTTGTCTATGAACTTCCCCATTTTCCACTAGTGTCATCCTATGCATGACCTTATTTTTGAAACTCACGTTGGGGGTTAGATCCATGTGATCACTAATGGTAATTTTTATATAAAATCACTTGATATAATGTTGGTGAACTCTTCTATCAACTTTTTCAATTCATGTGAAATTCCCTTTTATTTTCTCATGTTTCCATTTTCACCACCTCTTACACCATTTTTGAGATGAACGTGAGACATGCCTTATCCTTCCATACTTATCTAGGAACATTTTGCCTAATATCATCATTATTTATGTGAAATCACTTTTGTGCCCTCTTTCTTCAACATCCTTCAAAAGGCTTAGGGTCAATTTTATCCCATCCTTCTCCAAATGATAGGTGTTCACTCAACCATCATGTACTACCTTGTGGTAATATTTTCAAGGTATCCCAAAAATTATATGGCATACCTCCATTGGATTCATATCACACCACATATCATCTTCGTATATGCCTATCCTTAATTTCACCCAAAAAAATTAATTAACCAACACCTATTGACTCTTCTACAACCATGAAACCTTACATGGGTTTGGGTGTGTCACCTTATTCAAACCCCATTTCTGTACCATTTCACATGAGATGAATTTGTTTATGTTTATATTATCCTTTATTAGTTTATATAATTTGCCTCTTAACTTATATTCTGAAAAATAATTTTCCTCTATGCTAGCTCCTTGTATTCCTAAAATGGTTTAAATAAAACCCATATTAGGATTACTACTTACTCAGGATTAAATAATTTTGAATGTTCAATTGATCCAACTAACTCACCATATTCATGCATAGTATGTGCAACTACAATGATTCTAAAACTTCTTTCACTTTGTGCCTATAGACATTCCTAGGCTCTATGTATAGGTTTCCCACATCTAATGCATGTACTTAATAATCATATTCCCCTTCCTTGGCCAAATAATTTATGCCCTTGGTCCATTTTAATATCATCTATGTGTATTATATTACTCAAAATCACATGTTCCACTTTACTCTTGTGTTTTTGTGTTATTTTACACTACATTAATTTTTCATTGTCTCTACAAGTTCTTTCCTACATTTACTTTTTCTCCTTGTGTGAATATTTCCATGCCTCATGTATTGCTTTGATATCTATGTGAAAACTTCTCCTTTGCCTTTAGTGAAAATTGATAGGATTCTTTCATATTTTGGATATGAGTCATACTCAACTCTTCGTGCCTCCCAAAGCACAAACCTTTTAGGTATTACGTTACTTTCTCCTTGTCTACTTCACTATGACTAGATATTATGTGATTTAATATAATTATTTGATGTATTCTTTTACTAGTAACTCCTACTTGATATTTTGAAGCCTTTTGAAAATCTCTATTTGATAGTTTCCAAGATAGAACTTACCTTTTAACTTTTTGGTCATCCTATCCCATATTATTATCTTATCCTTAATTTTTTTGTGTTTTTAATTCTAAACTTATTTCCACCATAGTGTCACGTGCCCCTTTAACTTTATTTTTGCCAACTTGACATGTTATGAGTCATCAATGTGGTCATGTTCAAAGTACTCTTCCATATTAATGAGCCAATAAACAAGATATTCTAGGTTTAAACTTCCAAAAATACATGGTAGGTCTATATTTTTGCCCTTGATAATACAAGAAATAGTTTGTAGGAATCTCTCCTCTCCATCACTTGTAGCACTATCTACACCCTCGATGCATTGTCCTTCATCCTCAACATCACTATCATCACCCTTTTATATTATTCTTTGTTTCCTATCCTCATAAATAATATCTAAGCATGTTTATATGACATGTAATACATATAAGAATTCATCTAGATTCATTATACACCTATTGGTATAACACCTCTACCAATAACTCTCCTAAGTGGTATATTTTCTTCTAGACTTGTTATCTATTATTAAAAGACCCCCACTCAAAATTCTATGTAGACACCATTTCTCCACACTTGAAAAGGTTACGAGCATTTATCTAATACTAGCTAGTGCAGTCATGATATGTATTTTCCTAGTGAAAGGATACCTAACCACATAATTGAGTGATACTCTCACTCACTTCTCCCTCAAGTTACACACACACATAATGAAATAGAAATATTAAAAGTTATATTACTATCCAAAATAGGGTTACATATGAATATTTCTCATTAGTTACAAGTTATACTATGGTCAAGCTACTATAGGCAAGCTTTGATATTATAATGATGAAATCTTTAAACTTATTTACAAGGCTATCAAGACTATAGGTCATAATCCTTTTCTTGAGTCCCTTAGTCTGTAATATTTTGGTAGAGTTTTTCTAGGGCCTTCTCTTCTATCATTCCTAAAAATGAACCATGAAAACTCAATTTATAGGCCTTTAAATTGGTTAGTGGGTTGATTCTCACCCAATCATGTCACTACCAATATCTAATAATTAAATTATTATCCACTAATTAGATATAAGTTGGACATGTATGCCAATCTAGGTGTTGATCCCCATATAGTAATGCCACCTAAATCCCAACTAATTGATATGGATGGATATGCATGAATGAATTTTTTGAATTCCCACCCATTATGATAATGTGTTATACACATCTCTATTTAAATGGTTATATATATATATATATATATATATATATATATATATATATATATATATATATATATGTCAAGTGTCTACATGGTACCTCATCAACCAGATGACTTTTGGGCTGAATTCGCCTTGTTAGGTTATGCATGCTAGTTTGCATGACCTTTTTTTTTAGTTTTAATTTTGTCATATTTTCCAATTAAGTTATTTATACATTGAAGTGATTTTTATGTGCCACACCAAGTTCTATTTATGATTCTTGTACCTATTACCTATGTTCAATTGATCACCTTTTACCATTATGTACCCATACATTATGATTCATGCTCAAAACTAAACTTAGCCATCCAAATTATTGCAATATGGTTTTGTGTCTGGGATGCTTATGCATCACAATGTTAATAAAGGTAAAAATACATAAATCTAATAGATACAAACATATGTGGGTATGGTTTTTTCCAAGATGGTCCAATATAGTCATGAGTATGCCTAGGGGATAAGTTATGATCTATTTTCAAGGCTAGATAATTGATGAAATATAGTCCAAATGTACTAACAGATACCTTTTCAATAAGTGTTAATGTTTTTTTAAGTTTTATGGGCCAAATATATACTCATGTGGGGATGACACCACCCTAGAAACAAATTAAAATGTAAAATTTTTCTAAATAAGTTAAATTGGGAATAAAACATGAGAATAAGGGTTTTGTGCCAAATATTTGTGTCTACATAATTCTCCCACTTTGACATGGGTATATGAGTAAAATATGTGCGTGCATCAAAGTATAAATATCAATAATTTAATATATGTACCTTCACTTACCAAGGGAATAATTAATGGTATTGACCTTGCTCTTGTTAAGTTTCCATCCACACTTGAATAGTTGATTTACCTAAAATAAGTGCCATTTGTTACTAGTTAATTTTCTCATGATATGCATACATTTTTTTTGAATATTTTATAGTTGAAATTTGAAATTATATCTCTAAATTGAAATGAAATATAGGAAATAATACACTTATTTCATATTGATCCTAAATTTCACCATAATTATTCCATCTCTAGACTTTTAATAGGTGTTGAAAACATAGCCAAAAACTTTTTCATGGGAATCACAAGTTCCTAATCCACACATCCTAAACTTTTGAAAATTTCTTGAAACATATACAAGACACTCCTTTGGGATTAATTAGCACCCAATCCACTTATTGATCAAGGAATTAGATAAATTATATCATCTTAAATCATTTTTTTCCTCGTTAAATTTGAAAATGTTTTGGTATATGTGTCCCTTTTGAGGTTAGGGATGAATATCACATTGCTGCAATCACTCATTTAAAATAATTTTATTAAAAGAACCATATACTAAAAACCAATAATTTAGTCATCACATATTAATATTCAAAACATATGTAATTTAAATTTTCTCAACATATGTTATAAAAATAAGTTATCCAAAGTGTGTTATTATCTACACCTATGGAAATTTATTTTTATTTTTATAATTATGACATCATTCAAATTTTGTATTAGTTTCTAGTCAAGCCATAATAAATCATGTAAAGTTAAATTTGAAAATGGGAGAAACTATGATATTCCACATCACAAACACATCCCAAGATGGTATGGATGAAATAATTATAACATAATTAAGAAATATACCCCCATAAATACATGGTAACCACCATGACAATGTATGCACTAAAAAGGTACCTTAATATAGATATAAACATGGTATTGTATATAGTGTACTTAATTTAGGACCACATTGGGTTAGTGATTACACCCAAGCTAGTGTTTCAACTCATAATGCAACTCACAAAACATGACAACAAGAGGATCTTCTATGGAGAGTATGCAAAAAAAGGGAGGCATATGAAATCATAAGAATTTACACACAAATAGTCAACATAATAATTACAATGTATAATATCCATGGAATAATAAATTTATAAGATACTATCAGAATATATAGGAATATATCTCAATATGATAAAGGAAAATTATATATCACAATGTAATAATCCTTTAAAATGGAAATGCCCCTAAGTTAATACATGTTATCTATAAATTTGGCCATTTGAATATGTGGGTATATAGTATGAAATTTGGTATTTTATAACCTATGAATATACATATCACTCACTCAATAACTACCATGAAAATTGCATACATATAAACCATGGGATAATGAAAACATATAGAATATGTGAACATGTAACATGTATAATCAATGTTTATGATTTTTGCATTTTTCCAATGTTGGTATGTTTCCACCCCTTGATGGGAAATATATGAGATATGTAGTTATTAATAATTATAGGTATGGCATGATTAAGTACATGAATATTGTGCTAAGTACCATGTTCTATGTAATAGTGTAAGCCAAATATGTAATATAGGTCCTAAAGTGTGGTATAAAATTGAGATGTCATGACATGTGATATAGACAATTGTGTGTCAAGGAAAAATATAAATTGAATCATAAGTTAAATATATCTATGTACATGGGGAATACCTCCTACCCCCAATATTAAAATGCTCAAATAAATCCATATATAGCTATGATAACCATCATATAACAATGTAGTGCATAATTTGTAGAGTTTGAAGTTAAGAATATGTAATGCCAATTGTATATAGAAAAAATTTGTGGGTACAATGATCCCCATTGTAAAATATGTGCCATGTACACCAATTTTGAATTTATAGTCTGGTTAATAATGTATATGACAATAAATCAATGCTAATATGTAAATAGATCTAAAGATATGAAAGCCCTAACTAAATGAAATAACCCAAGGAACTCAAGTAATATGGCCTAATAAATTAATACAAGTATAATCATTACAATGTGTAGGATGAAACCACGAGTGTTATTTCCCCATGGGCAGATTATATTAAATTCATACTCAAAGAAACTCACAATATGTCAATGAGAAACATGTAAGGGCATAATGTCACCCATAGGAAAATATGTGTACATAGATGTAGTCAATAAATATTATGCTTGAATATGATTCCCCCATATGAAAAATAGATATGGTCATGTATGGAACCATGTTTTTTTAATTTATATGCACAAAATAAATTAGAAACTAGAACAAGAAAGCATGGGGCACCACAAGAAATTAAAAAAACCAAGGCTCGAAAACTATAATAATGAGATAGTTAGGATTTTACGCATGTATAGGATTCCCTCAAAATTCAATGCATGTTATGATATAATGTCTCAGTAAGTATGTTATCATCATCGATAGGACTAGTGTAATTATTAATAATGGGACCAACAATAAAATGATCAAGGCTAATGAAATACAACAAGAAACATGAATAAAGTGTCTATAAGAATTTCTAATGCAAATTTAAGGCAAGCACTAAGTGAAATTTAAAAAATAGAGGAATGCAATAAAACCAAGGAGGAGGCCTAAACAAAATTCATCAATTTGAATATGGTGATATATAGAATGTACTTATCCAATATATTAATATGATAAAATAACATGAACATAAATATGTACACAATTAAGATATGTATACCTCATGTAAATAATCAGTAATAAAAATGATGCATGTAAAAGTAGCTTTATATAGAAAATGTAATTTTTTAACGAAGAAATGTCCACACCCAAACAAAGAGTTATAAATGTAATCATAAGCATATCTAGCCATATTATCCTTTCTACCACCTAAATTAATGTATATCATTTAAAATCAGGTGTGAAAACATGGATGCGTAAACTTTGTAGTGATAGGTATGATGTGTATCTAGTGACTAAGATAAAGGAAAATGAAGTTTTATAGTTTTGTCTTTTATGAACACTTTTGGATTTTACAATTTTGATAAAGTAAGCACTAGGAAGAAGGCACATGAAAGGAATAATATTTATAAGAATAATGGTATGTAAAATAATATGGTACAATAAATATGTTAGGTGATATATCGATGATGATCATGAAAGAGATCACATATATTTTTTTATTTTATCATTTTTTTGGTATTTCATAATTTTAATTAAAAAATTATGAAGCGTGTAGAAAATTAAGCATGCAAAATGTATAGTATAAGAGAGGTTTAAAATATCTATGCACAAAAACCCTTGAATCCCCATATGCAATTAATTATTATTTTGATGTGGGTGGTAAGTATACCCCCAATATGTAAAATCTTAAAATAAATTATTATCTTTATATAATTCATGATTACATTGTATTTGATCATTGTTGCTTATATTTGTTCTATGTTTAAAATTTATTTTTTCATCATATATGATTCCCTGTTCAATAGATGTTTGCTAAAGGAGCATGATTTTTACTTGATTAGTTAAATTTTCAATTTTTTTATTTTATTGAAAATCATATATGTTTTGAATGCCCTCGCATTGTAATATATGAACAAAACAATTTACATTTGTAAGATGTTGGCTTGTGATTTTCAAACAAACTACCCATAGGGGGTAAATCGACCAAAGTTATTTTTCATTAGGTCTTGGAATATGATGTTTTGATGTTTTCAAAATACAAATTATTTGGTTTCATACTTAGATTTGTCTTCATCTCATCCAAATTATTAGATGTTACTTTAACTAATTCCTAAGTGATGAGTTTTCTTGATTTCTTAATAGGTGAGGTTATTTCATTATGTTCATCTTATATCATATCAAAGGTCATATTTATAAGTTGGGTGAATGATTCAAAAATAAGCAGCTTATCCTTAAAATGTAATATAAGTTTATTAATAATTATGTGTTGCATTTAAACATTACATGGTTGATAAATCTCAGAGTACATATGATAACTAGAATCAAAATATGTAATCGGATTTGTTTTTAATTAGATATATTTTTAGATGTTGAATTTTTTATCATGTACCTTTGGGTCAATTTTTAGTGATGTATTTATCAAGGAAATATTCTTGCAAGCTAAGAATTATGTACAAATATCCATTAAGAAAAGAATTAAACCAATATAATTCTTCACATATTAATGTTTTAGGGAATAATTCAAGTATGACCAATGAAAAATATTCACAATCAGATATACATAGGTAAAATTCATGAAGGTGGGCTTGAGGTTCTCCATGGCCATAAAATAGATTGAATTCTAGCATAACTAAGTAATGAAGAAGTGGTATGTATAAAATTTAATTATGAATGGGATTGGAATACATAATATTATCCCTAAAGTTGGCTTCATATGATTTTGATAAATTGATATATTATGCACTTGCCTCTATAAGTATCTTATAGTATGCATCATGGCCAATGCTTCATATGTAGCAATGGTTGCATTATCAATAGTTTTTTTTAAGGGTTGAGTCTTACCATTGATAATGTGTGTATCATATTAACTTGCATATACATAAGAGTCATGCATATAGCACAAAGCATTTTTTTAGGATAATAAGCACAAACCCTAGGTATGTTATTATGAAAGGTATTTGTTTTCAACACCTCCTTGGATTTGTCTAAAAATTCATGCATGAAATTAGGGCTTTCAAAAATTCTCTCTATAAAACCTTGAACAACATAATCATGAATAATTTAATTCTCAAAAAATGTGACATATGAAAATTAGCATCTATGAAAGACATAACACCATCTATTTCCAAATTTATCACCACGATTAAATTTAAGTAATGAATACTTAAAGGTTATGAGGGCCTTAATAGATGAAAGGGGTGAGCAAACCTAGAATGAAAATTGATAAATTAGATTTGAAAATTATTGATCAAACCCTAAGATGATGTAGTTTTACAAAACCCTAGGTTTAATGTAAGCAAAAATCAAACCCTAGGTGAAAACTTTCATGACATAGGTACCTAAATATAAGTTAGGGTGTTGGGATAAATCAAGAATGGAAAGATATTAAATCTGAAAATCATATATGGGATCAACCATGAAAGTGTAGGAAAAGATGTGTATAAAACCCTAGGTTATGAATTGGAAAGAGTCTAGGTTCACCATTTATGTTTACCTTAGTTATTATTTTTTACACAAAATTTGTATAAAAAATTTGTAATTATATAGAACCAAGCATACAAAATTAAAATAAAAAATAAAATTTATCTAAGAGGCCAAGTAATTAAAACAAGCCCAAGTGTCACAAATGAAAGCGAAGGCAAAGTAATTAATTGACAAAGAGGTTAATAAATTCCCACACCCTGACTATTCTATAAATTTGATTTTATTGATTGTATTTTAATTTATATTATGTTTCTATACTTTCACACGCTTTAGGACAAACCCATGTATATACAAGCATGTTATGGGTAGTCCTTAATGCAACAATCCTAGACATTTAGTTCTTTTCCCTATGCTACTGAGTATGTCTTTCTGTTGCTAGGTGCTTCTCTATATATTTTTGTAGTATATGTTTTATGGTGCTTGTGCATTGTGTCTTCCTAATTTTTAATTTACCTTCACTTTTTAGATATGAAGGCTATAATATGTTGTATAGTTTAATCTTCACTTTTACCTAGCTTACACACTAAAAAACAAAACAAAATTAATGGATTCGAGGAAATCAATAAAGAATTGTTAATAAATATGTATCCCACATGATTGTAATTATAACTTAATTTATTTATTATGGTATGTGAATGGAATGCCTCAAGCAATAGTTTTAACCTTCTCTTCCCTATAATTGATCAATGCAACTATTGAAGTCCACTTTCCCTCTTTTGAAACAAAGGAATTTTAGAGAGACCAATATAGATAAGTGTCATAAGTGGAGGATATTAATCACCACTTGAATGGATAAACTTGGATTTAGGCTTGGCCCTTGTAATAAATAGGTGTTGAATTGTCTTTTCCTTCTATCTTGATTAGTATCTCTCCTCTAGTTTTAAAATGGCTTGTAAAGACTTTGTATTTATAGGATGATTTAGGATAACTAATGTGAATTAGCCAACTTTATAAATATAGATGGGAAGAGTTAAAGCTCATGACAAAATATAATAAAGATATCAACACACAAATCTAAAAGAGACAAACCCATATGGGTATAATTTTGTACAACATGGGTCCATATAACCATGATTTTTTCCAAGAGATAAGTCAAACTCTATTTTTTAGGCATGGATAGTTAATGGATAAGATGTAGTCCAAATTTACTAATGAATAACTTTTGGATAAGTGTTGAGGTTATATTAATCTCTATGGACCAATTATAGACTTATGTGGGGTTGGGACCATCTTAGAAATATGTTATAATGTAAAAGTTTTCCAAATAAGTTAAATTAGGAATAAGAAAAACTTGAATAAGGGTTTTTTGCCATATTTTAGTGTTTACACATCCAACACACTACCAATGAGCCTCTAACATAATTCAACATGAATTGTTACCTAAAGAGATAATAAATAATATAATCATATGATGTTGAATAGGTATTCCTAAAGTACAAGTACCTTGTCATCCACATATTAGGGTAACATTATCAAAACCTCTTATACCTATTCAAGATAAAGTAACTACCAAATATGGAATAATTTGAAATGTCATTCAGATACCAGAAAGTGTTATTTGAAAAAAGTATACCAATGATAATATAATCACTTTCCATGATAATGATTACCATGAAGATGATTAGATGATGATGATTATAGTTATGGGTTTTTAATTAGTAAATGGAGGGTTTGTGGGTCCCTCACCCTATCATTATTATCAAAATAAACCTTACATGATATCAAATTTATCCTAAGGTAAATAATTGTACAAAACCCCACACTTCCTAAAATATTAAAAAAGATAACCAAATATTTAGAGCTTCCTAGTAACCTCCTTCAAAGGCAAATTTTATAAATACCCAAAAAAAAATATCAAAAACCTCAAGGATACCAACCATAAAAAATCTAAATATTCTTAAAAGCTTACAAAAAAAAAATTAACTAAAAACTAATGCTTCCTAAAGTAAGTCTTCGACATCAAGACAAAAAACATTCAAAGGAAAGTTTTATGAAAACCCCCAAAAAAATTATTAAAAACCTCAAGGATACCCACCATAAAAAAGCTAAAGCTTCTTAAAATATTATAGAAAATGTTCATCTAAAACCTAATTTTTCCCAAATTAATTATTCTACATCAAGACAAAAAACATTTAGCTTCTTAAAAGCATAAAAACATACACAATATGTGTTCTACAACTCAAAAATAGGTCCTTTATAGCCAAGTCAAGCATAAGTTTTAATAAAAGAAACCTCATTAAACACTTTTGCATCCACTACATAGAATCTTCTATAGCCTCAGCCCAATAAAACACTTCCACAACCACATCCCATTAAAACACTTATGTAGCCACAACCTATTAAAGCACTTCTTCAACCACTACATAGAATATTCCACAACTGCTATGAAGGATATTTCATTTCTTCAAAATATTTTTAGGCAAACACCCAATGAGTTTTTAAAATTTATATAATATGCATTATACCTTAATTATTTCCTGATCCAAGTCCACCTCTACATCCATAGTCTCTTCCCCAATAAATAAACATCTTTTAAAATCTATAATAAATGGAGAAATCTAAAACATCCTAAACCATTACAGGTACCTAAGCCTATGGAAGTAGTTTCTGGGAAAGCCTAAATAAGGCAAGATCAAGAAGATATGTGGAGAAGTAGGATTTCAAACAAAAAACCCCATGGTTTTATAAACTAAAATTGGATTTGTAATTATAATAACCAAAAATAAACAAGGGAATTATTTTCTTGCCATGGACAAAATGGATCTTCTATTGCCCATAAAATTTTGCTAATTGAAAAAATCTTCAAATAAAATTTCTTCTATAGCCCTTGCATAGAAATATCACAAGCTCTAATCAAAATTTAAACATTTTAATCTATATTTTGTAGTTATTACAACAACTTACACCATATAAAACATAACTCTTCTTCCTCATCACATTTTTAATAAATCCACAAAAACTTATAGAATAAGATCTACCACAAGGCTATACGCCCTCCATCTTCTAACCAAGATTTTCTACAACCAAGCAAAGGGAAAGTAAAATCAGTCTTCAATAATACCCCTATAGATTTTACAAAAATATATGGACTATGTTTTATCTTTTAAAAAATACTCAAATTCCTTATTATCAAATCCTTATTGAGACTATAGGCTCTGCCCCCAACAAATCTACATCTATAAAATTTATAAAAAAAGGAAAATCCAAAACAATCACCATACACTATATCCATCAACCCTTGGAAATAAAAAAGGAAGAAATAGAGCTCCAAATGATTCCAAATATAATAATGAATCTTTGAACAAGGCTAGATCCATAAAAACCATTAGCTATGTAGTTATAAGACCCATATGCAAGCCCAGATCTAGAGATACTTAGATAAAACTAAAATATTCATAAACAAATAAAGATGAAGATCATTAGAATATCTCCCTTGACTGAAAAAGGGTAGTAGCTTAGTGTAAATCTCAAAAAAAGTGGAGTACAGACACAAAAACTTTCCAAATGGATTGAAAATGTCATTTTCCTTCCCATTAGATGAATCATACCCCAATGAAAATTTGATATCTACATGTAATAATAAAAATATATAGGGGTTTTGGTATCACTTATTAGGTACTCAAAATATACCCAATAGCCAAGAATCAATGGAAAAAAATGGAAAATCAATGATCAAGTCCAACGAAATCATATAATGTATGATAAAAATAATGAGGTAGAAAGAGATATAAGGAGAATAGGATGCAAAAACGGTAGAGGAAATAATTCCGTGGCCGTTGCATCCAGATAAAAATCTCCAACATAGATGAATTAAAGTAAGATGCATTTGGGGTAGACATTGTAACCCTCCCCCCATCATGTATTTTATACAAAGGATTCCAAAATTTTAGGGTGAATTTAAGACATATCAAAGTGTACATGGGTTTAGACTTAGGTTTATAATGTAATATCCTAATGATTATAACTATGATGAAAATACTAATGATTATAACAGTGATGATAATGTATTATATTTCTTGGAATGATGGATCCCAGGACATCCAAAGCTTAATCATGAGGACATGACAATGTCTTATTATATACAATATGATGATCATCTACATGTATTTGTTAGTTAGCCTTGATTTCTAACCCTATATGCTTGGAATTGAATAGTCTATTTTTTATAATCTATTTTATTTGTTTGCCTGATTGTAGTTACTTTCTTGTCCTTGGTTTTACTTTCTTCTTTGTTGTGAGTGTGTATTTTTTAGAATTATTATTTATATGTTTGTTACCTCAGTTGTTTATCTTATTATAGATTCTTTTAATGTTTTCACGATTACTACTTTATATATTTTTGAGATTTGAATTTCCTTCTTTTTACGTTTTCATATTTTGGCTGTTAGTTGATTTCCTTTTATTGTTCCTTTAATGGTTTATGTGTCAATATTATAACCTCTTCCTATGATTTATCATGATAGTTTATTTTCTTGTGGTCCTTGACTTTATTTATTATCACTCATCCCAAAAATATACACAAAATTCCCTGTGATGACATCAAATTATATATTGAGGTCATTCACCTAAACTAATGCATTGCTCTGAGGGAGGTAGAAGGTTATTAGGGATTCCTCCCTTTTTAATTATTCTTGTTTATCATTCCTTGGAGTTATTGTTACTTGGTAAATTTATTTAATGGGTCACATCTATTATGACTTATTTTCATTTATCTTAGATTGCTACATGGTTGTTTAGCTTAGCATATTATTATAATCTACCTAGTAATAAAAGTTATACATTGTCTATACATGTGCTACTAATGGTATTGTTGAGTTAGATTCAAGATACATAGGTACACAAGTATGATTATGGATTCATATTTGATTGGTATATACCCATGATCACTCTAGGGGCATCATGGAAGATGCTTCTTAGGAGTGCTTTACATTTTATCTTTTCTTATTTACTATATTATATTGAGATTTCATGTGATTATAAATCCCAATATATCATACATCTTACATGCCTAGTAATTATGTTTTTTATCACGTTTATGTGATTTATACTTAATTATATGAGTGGTTTTCCTTGATTCTAGAGTGCTTTTTTCATGTTTCTTAATATACATGGTTTTTGGTGTGCCACTCTTATCTTTATTATGGTGGATGCTTTAGTTTTATAATTTGTGTCACATAAATGTGTTTTTTTAGTTTGTGTGATTTTATTTATCTCTTCTTTGTGCATGATATTTAATGTATTATCTGCATTATGTGACATTACTTGACTTGCCTACTTTGTGTGACACAATTGTACCTATTTACTATACATGACATTGTTTAAATCCTATGTTCTATGTAAGTAGTATTGTTATCCTTATTTACTCTAATTTTATTATTATTTACATATGTTGGGTGTGTTATCCTTTCTTGATTTTTATACTCTACATTCACAAATGATTAGTTCCATGGTCAATATATCATACTCTTATTCTTACATTGATTATATCTTATCCATATATAGGCATGTTATTGTTGTGATTCATTGCCTTTAGCTTAACCACGTAGGGGCATACTATTATTTATGCCTTCATTAATTATATTTTTTATATATATGGGAAACTTACCATTGATTTTGATTATAATACTTATACCTTATCTATATAGAGGCAAAATCTTACTATGTTTTCCTACATTTCTTTCACTCAGGCATACATGAGTCTAATTTCCTATTATGGACATGATTTCATGATGATATCTTGCTTACATGACATGTACTTGGATACACTTAGGCTAAATTCCATTTATTTATATGTTCTTTCTCAATGATATATTTCTATCATTATACCAAAGCCTTTCTACACATTCGTTAACATTGACATATTGTTATGATTATACATCAAAAAATTTTATTGTTAATATTTACACAAGGTATGTGTAATCCCCTCTCTTTTGAGATTTATTCTTCACAAGTTCATCACACACCTCAGAAGGGGGACTATGATCTACTTATTTTATACTTTAGTTACATGATGTTACCAAACAATTATAGAGAGTTATAAAGCCCAATTATATTTGACTATACATATGGAGGAAATTACTAGAGAGTTATAAGGCACATTCTACTTGGTCTCTAAAATAAAATAAACACTTAGAGATGATATAGACTTATGGATTTTGATTTCAATGAGACACATTCATAGTTCCCTCACAATCAGGTGTATTTATTCCTAAATTTTGTACCTTTCATTGTGTAGACACATGAATTTGTTATTATACACTTAGTAATATCATATTTGACCTATCCTTGACATACATGAATTGTGCATACACATATGACTCTTGCACACCTTCTTCCCTATCTATTTGCCTATTTATAGACTTAACCTTCCCAATTTGTTGTCATTTGTAAGTAAGATCTCCCTAATATATGAAATAAGAAGTTATTATCTTATATAGAATATTTTAATATTTCATATTCATATTTTATCTATCCTAAACACTACTAGAAATAGTCAGACCTTGTTACTTACCAGCAATGTATGCCTTCCCAATAGTGTATGAAGTTCTTCAAATGGGTTTTTTTTTTAATTTAAACCCTTCCATTAAGTTAGATCACACATTTTTACTATTAGTTATGAATTTAAATTACCAAAGAGTTATATACATATACATATCAAGCCTAAGGTTATTCATATCTACCACTCACTAATAATTTTCACATTAAGGAATACATATACATATCCTTGAGGCATTATCCTAAAGTATCCAAATATAAAAACCCCTTAAATGAATATTACCTAATCCTAGTTTGAATACTTAAAATAATTTCAAAATTTTGATATTATCAAGTGTAAAAAACCAAAGAGATGAATTTCATTCTAGTGGATCACTATTGATCAAACAAACACAAAGGAGGGATAACTACATGTGGTTTGAGCCCTCTTCAGAATCTTGGTATATAATTGATTTGGATGCTAATAATTAAAATGATTATTTTATTTTCATGATAGATTTTATGATGTAGATCGATGATAATTAACTCAATGTCTTAAAATGAATTCACACATAATTGATGCATTATTGGATGTAACTAGAGATGAAATGAAAAACACTACTAAGGTTATCACATAAAAAGAACAAGATAAGCCCTTCAATGATACTAATTTAACTTATAGAGGTACTGAATCTATAATAGGTGTTCATAATAATACTCATATTTATATTATTCATATGTCTACATCTATGGTTACACATGTGATGCCCACACATAGTATGGGGGGAACATAAGGTATTCCTCAGATTGATTTGACTATCCCTACATAACGTACTTTTGTGCCTCTTAGGATGGCTAATCATGTGACATCGTCAATTAATACACAATATACTATCCCTAATAATAATATCCTTATGAAAATTATCTTTGATATTTAAATCCAAGGTTTTACAATTAGAACAAAGTAATTCTAACGCATACCATTTGACTAATTCTCAAGCATTAATACACAATAAATTTACCCTAGAGATTTAATTTTATCTCTTACCTATAAGATTTGTTTCTCATAAGATTAAATTATTTGATGGTAAATTTGATCCAAAACAACACCTTAGAGCCTTTCACATAGAATTTTTAGATTATGCATCCAATGATAAGTTGTTTGCCATGTTTTTTCTAAGGAGTCTTAAGGAATATAATGTATAATGGTTCTATGACCTCCCTTTCCAATCGATGCATGGCTTAAATTTTTTTTTGATAATTTATTATAATAATTTTATATAAACACCATTGAAAAAAATTTCCATGTTCAAAATGTAAAACTTAAGCAAGGACCCAATGAACCAATTAGCGATTATGTTCTTAACAAGTTTGTGTTTTTTAAGATGAAAAATCCTAAGGTTGATAAAAAATACAAGAAATATTAAATAAAATATGGATTGATCCATTTCATGAATCTATTATGTTTAAATACTTATAATATTTTGATGACTTGTGTCATACATTCAAGGATCATGAAGTTAAGTTCCTTGTTATGAAAAATCTAAAGTATGGGTATGATCCTCCAACATCTACTAGTGAAAAGTCTCATAGTAAAATAAATTTAAAATATAAGTTAAATGATATAAAAAATGAGGAAAATAACATTTAATGTAGTTCCATAATGTAATCATCAGGTTTTCTTATTGACCACTCAAAGGAGTTAGTTTATATGATTATCTAAATCTCCTCATAAAATATTACAAAAGATACATGAGTGTAGTTTCATATCTCTCCCTTCATGAAATTATGTTTTTTAAAAGCAAAATAATTGATTTGGGGGTGAATAAATTTTTTTTTAAAAATTCCTTGAATTACACTTTAACATTCCTTGACCCATGAAATCAATGCAGTGATGTAGCAATGCATAAAGAACCATTCACATGAGTATAACACAAGAAAACACATATATGAGTGGGAAACCCTCAAGGGGAAGAAAAAAAATATGATATATACAAATGTAATATATTAATATAAAAAAATATCTAATTATTTTGAGCACCAAATCAACTTGGAGCACCAACCCCATTAAAGTCAAGCACCCACTTAACTAGGTTTTGGCAAGCACCTACTTGCAAAGAAGCACCAACTCCCTAAGCGACTCAGCACCAACTCAACCACCTCATAAATTTGTATCACAAAAAATATTATATATTTTATGGTATCATTTCAATACCTCCTTCTACTCAACCATGCAATATTTTATTTGCTTATATTGCATACATTAAAATAGGCTTAAACTGACTTGTATATATACTAGTCTTATGATCACACACCACTTGGTCAGCCACACACCTTAAACCTCTTATGTAAGCCATAAAATAGGTATTATAACATATTATTAACATTATTAAAATGTAATTTTAATCTTTTTTTTTTTGAAACAACTCAATTAGGCCTTAATCATCCTTTAGGCCTCATGGAGACCTAATTGCATTAGGTTTGTCCTCTTAATGCCAAAACTTGATCTTCTTCGACCCAAATGGATTTATCCAATAACTAAAAACCATTAAAACACTAAATAAATTAAATATTTTTACATCATAAATTATTTATCATACGTGTATCCTTCACTCATACCATGAAATATCTTTTAAGACAAACTGCCTTATTAGGCATGTGTACATCAAAAGTTTATCTTACAAAAATGAGACTTAAACACCCTTAATTTACTGAAATATAAAATAATGAAACATGTATATAGGTTTTCATTTACCTTAGGGTCATCAAAAAATTCTTGTAACACTTTCACTCAAGAGATAAAGGCTCAAGAACATCTCTACAACTCACTCACTCAAAACTACCAATCTACCTCAAAAACTAGTCATGGTGAATTAGACATCCAACACCTATGTAGACACTTTTCATGGATATTAATGCATTTAAATTATATTATTATATCTCTATAACATCCTTATATATAAAATTTATATGGTTTAATTACAAATATTGGTCTTGCAAACCAATTTCTTGACCTTATATCACACAGTCTTATCTAAACTAGACAGTTCATTTTGTGAGTAACTTTTTCACCATATATACTAACCCAAAAATCATGAAAATTAATTATAAGTCATTAATAAATTCTTCATGCACTTTTTTTCACCAATATATCATTCTCAAACCCTCAAATATCTCTTCATCTCTACCTAGGTTTGTCACTATTCACACCATTAGGTCTATTTGCAACTGGCTAACTTGGATGACCAAATTAGAACACTTGAAGGATAAAAAATATCCATAAATCATAATTTACATGTAAAATGAGTGTATATATTCTTATAACATCCATTTTATGTTCTTTACCAATACAACATTTGAAAGCTACAATAACTTCTTGATAAATAAGCCTATATTTATGTATTTTCTTTCTCATCTGACTAACAATCACCACTTGGAGGTAATTGAGAGAGTTTACTATAGGATAAAATATATTTTATAGTTATTTAAATCCATTTTGAGCTTATTTTAATTATATCTTTGATAATGGGTTCTTATTAGGGTTTTAGGGAGCTTTAACATAGGTTTTAGTGTTAAACAATTGTTGATAAAGGAATTCCCCTTGAATCCAAAACTAATTCCTATATATCTTATCTAGGACCCTTACCCATCTCTCCTTAACATCTCATATTCCCATGCAAAGGTTACATGTGCCAACAAACATTTAAAAGTGCTTCTCAGGTCTTAAGACCTCATTCAGTGAACTTAGAAAGGCCTAAAACACTAATTAATGTAATTTCCTTCAAACCATGACCTCAAACTTTTTGAACATGCCTAAAAAACTTATCTCACCTCTATCCATTCTCACATATGCACACTTACCTTGAAATATAATATTCATTCCTAATTAAGCTAGTCAGGATCTAAGAGAGGTCTAGGTGTAAGCTTAGTCTGAAGGTCTTGCCCCTATATGCTCACCATAAAACTCTCATGAATGATTTAATGCCTCACATACATGCTCAAAAAGTTCCAAACAACCTTCACATTCCTATTTTCATTCATTTTTCATGCACATACCTCTTCATGCCATGACTAGGTTCATGACTAGGCTTCTTATGCATTTTGGCATCAATGGCCTATACCTTAATGAAACCATAAGACATTAGTCTCCTTAAAATTATCTATTTATCTTTCTCTCATGAGATCACTCTCTCATGACAACACTCTCTCAATGAATTCCTATCACATCAGATACTGCTAACTATCCTTAGTCACCTTTGACATCAACCTTCAAAAGATACACCTTTGACATTAATGATAATACTCTATAACCTCCCCTTTTGTCATTGATGGAAACCATTATTATAAACTTATATAAAAATTATATATCTCCCATATTCTAAAATTTCTCCCCCTTTGACATTAATGACAAAGAGATACTTTCAACTTCTTGGATCACACCTCTTACAACCAGAAAACTCAATACATAGAGTTATGTGTCAATGAAGCATCATACAAACATGTTCCCCCTATCTCCATGCATACCTTCTTGGCACTACTCACCTGATTTTGGACCTAATGAACCACCTGATTATCTTCCATTACCCTTGAATTTCTCAATGTCTAGTAAGGGAAAGAATTACTCCCAATTCCTATCTTAGGTGCTCAAATGTTGCCTTTAGAAGTGGATTGTCTACAATATGATCCTTTGTAGAAACATATTAAATTTTAACACTTTGTTAAATTACCTAATCTCTTAGGAAATAATACTTGATAGGAATGTGCTTAGTTATTAAGTGCATGATAGGATTCTTTGAGATGATAATGGCACTTGTAGTATTGTCATAATAAATAGGGCAAGGACTATCATACTCCACCTTGTAGTATTTTATGGTCTGACTCATCCATAAGACTTGAGTGTAACTTGAATCTATTGTAATGTATTCATCCTCACAAGTAGATAGTGTCATAGATGGTTTCTTATTACTTATCCATGATACTAAGCATTATCCTAAGAAGGCAGATCCTCCACTAGTGCTTTTCTTATCATTTAGACTCCCTACCTAGTCTGCATCTATATAGGTTGTCAAGTTAAACTCCTTGATCATAGGATACCACAAGCCAAAATCCATAGTCTCTTTTAGATACCTAAGTATCCTTTTGACTACTTGAATATGATTTTCCTTTATGTCTACTTGAAATCTTCCTATAAGGCCTATTGCTTACATGATGTAAGGTCTAGAGGTAGTAGTGTATAACAAACTTCCAATAATTGACCTATATGATTTTTGATTGACTTTTGGAGACTCATCATCCTTGCTTAACTTACACCCTATGATCATAGGTATGATAACTACCTTGTAATATTCCATCTCAAATTTTTTTAATATCTCTCTTGTGTACTTAGCTTGTGAAATGAATATACCTCTTTATGATTGATTAATTTTTAACCCAAGAAATAATGATATTATCCTAGCATGGACATCTCAAAATCATTTTTTTATCACATATAGAAAGGCCTTAGTCATATTCTAATTATTTCCACCAAATATTATGTCATCCACATAGACAAATACTATCAACTGATGGTCATATTTTGTATTTATGTACAAATTACTATCTACAACTCCTCTTTTGAATCCTTGATCCAATAGATATCTATCCAATCTAGCATACCAAGATCTAAGAGCTTTATTTAAATCATTAAGATCCTTTTTCAATCTACAAACATAATCCTTATTACTTGATAATGAAAAACCCTCAGGTTGCTCTATGTACACCTTTTCCAAGTTTCCATTCAAAAATATGACTTGAAAACTATCTGATACACCTTGAATCCTTTGAATCTTGTATATGATATAAATAATCTAACATCCTCAAATATTTCTAGTAGATCAAAGGTCTCCTCAAAATCTACCCCTTGAACTTGTGCATACCCCTTGCATACCAATCTAACCTTGTTCCTAGTGACTTATCCATCTTTATTCAGCTTGTTCCTAAACACCCATTTAGTGTCAATGACATTCTTGTCTTTAGGCCTAGGAACTAGTTCCCAAGTCCCATTATTTTTTATTTGGTCTAAATCCTCATTCATATCACCTATCCAAAACTTTTAATTGCTTGATTATTCTAGGTTTTTAGGTTCAATCTTAGATAATAGAGAAATATTCTCTTGATTTAGGTTACTTAACAACCTTCTCCTTATTTACATACCTGCATCCTTGTTTATAATGATATGTGATTCAGGATGATCTTTTTGAATTTATCTTGAAGGTCATTTTGAATCTTGTATTTCTTCTTCATCCTCATCTATTTCTATTATTTATTCTTCATTATTGAAGTCTAAATTCTTTGATGTGTCCTTTGACTATGAGTGTGACTTCTTTGAACTTGTCTCATAAATCTTCACATTGGTGCTTTATACTATCTTATGCAACCTCTTATTATAGCATATATAGGTTGAGATTGCTAATGAGTATCCCAAGAATATACCTTCATCAGACCTAGAAAAAAACTTACCTAAGTCTTCTTCATCTCTTTTGATGAAGCATTTTCTTCCAAACACTCTAAAGTGTTCCACATTAGTAGATATACCTTTTCATAGTTCATAAGGGGTCTTATTTCCATTTTTAATTATATGTAATCTATTTATTATGTAGACTATAATTCTCATTGCCTCTCTCCAGTAACCATAAACTAACCTTGACTCATTTATCATAGTTCTTTCCATCTCTTGAATTATCTTATTCTTTCTTTCCACTACCCCATTCTACTGAGGTGTCCTAGCTACTAAGAATTATATCCTTATCCCATGGACCTTAAAAAAGTCATCAAATTCATTAGACAAAAACTCTCCTCCTCTATCAAATCTTAAGAATTTAATCTTTCCATTCTTCTCATTCTCAACAAGAGCCTTGAACTTCTAAAGAGCTTCTAACTTTTCTTTCAAGAATTCTACATAAGTCATTCTTGTATAGTCATCTATGAGTAACATGAAGTAGCTATCTCCTTGAATACTTTGAATTCTTGTAGGCACACAAAGATCAGTGTGTATTAACTCCAAATGTCTTGTAGTAGAGTACTCATTAAAGTGGAACCTTCTTCTAATCTGCTTACCATGTTGACATGCCTTGAAAAGTGTGTTTATAGGTTTCGTGATTTTAGACATGTTCTTCATAGACTTATTAGAGCTTATTTTGACCAAATTATCAAATTTTATGTGGTATAACCTTCTATGACATATCCAAAATTCATCCATCTTTCTCATAAAGCATCTTTCCTTTTTTTATCTCATTCAAGACATACATATTTTTCTCAATCCTCTTAGCATTGGAAATTAGTCTTCCTAATTTAGCTCTTCTTATATCACATCCTCTATCATCAAAGGTTAGTGTGTGTCCTTAGTTGCACATTTTAATTACACTAAGAAGGTTATGTTTCAAACCTTCTACATACAACACATTCTCTATCTTGGTCTTCCCATTGTCCAAACTCAAAATACCCTTGCCAACTATATTGGCAGTTATGTTATCTCCAAGTCTCACTATTCCTACAAAATTATTCTTGAATGAGATGAACTTAATCTTATCCCCTATAATGTTTCTTAATAATACACTATATATATACCCTTTCATACCTTCATCTTATATGTGAAAGGGAGTCTGAGCTAACATAGATTCTTCTCATTTAGTCTTTTTCTCCTCCTTCACCTTGTCCATAAGGTCTAACTTCTTGATCTAGTTCTCAGTGGCATGAATGTATACCCTTTTATCTTGACCAATCTTCCTCATATGCCTCATCATTAAATCCTTTGAAATATGTCTTCTCTTATCACACTTATATAATATAATTATGATTTTACTATAGAGATAAGTATTCATCCTATTCCTTTATGAGGGATTGATTCTAGCATGATGTCTACAATCTACATCCCTATGTCCATATTAATTCCATGAGAAACAGTAACCATTGAAAGGATTCACATACCTTGTATGTATGATGTTGAATGATACACCTCTACCTTTGTCCTATCTTGAAGGAGTCACATTCTTCTTGACTTTTTGATGACCAATTTTAGTCTCAAATTTGAGAGTTTCTGCATAGGTCTTTACTTTATAATTATTATCACTTATTTATAATCCATTATCCTTTGATGTTTGACTCTCTTTATTTTCATTTTGGTCTTATTTGAATCCAATACCTATCTTGTCATGTGGAGACCTTTGATTATTCAAATTATCACCAAGGACTTCAGTGCTCTTTTCAATTTTTTGATGTGTCTTCAATTTGACTATTGTCTGGTCAAATTCTAACTTCAAATACCCCATTTCTATTATAAAATTAATGCATTCTTCTTACTTGGTCTTAAGACTTATAATGACAATCTCAATCTGAGTTTCCAATTGTTTGATGATCTCCTCATGTTCATTAGTTTTGTTACTTAGTCTCTCTTTAAAGAGATTAATTTTTCCATCATAACATTCAACTAATGATCTTATTTTTTTATTCTTCCTTATTTGAAACTTTAAATCTTCTATATTACTCACCAATTCTTCCTCGAAGTTCACTTTAGCTTCTTTTTCATCTGATTCTTCATCATCCAAAAGACTTTTCCTTTTTGAACAACCCTCATTGTCTATTTTTATTTCCATGAATAAGGTTTCATTTCTATCAAGATCATTACTATCATCATCACTATCAGATGTAATTATGTCATTTACATCATAGGATCTACTATCTTCTTTGATATATAAACTTCTCTTGTTTTTGAATGACCCTTTCTTGTCTTCATACTTCTTGAAACTCTTTTCATTCTTTTCAGGCTTATAGAACTTTTTATGTTCATCATGATCTCAATCATACTCATTCTTATCCTTGTTAGGATATTTAGATGAAAAATGACCAATATTTAAATATTTAAATCACTTTAATGGGAACTTTCCCTTATACTTACATGATCCTTTCCTTAGTTTTCTAACAAACATGGCTTCTATTTTTTCATCATCAATGTTTTTATCAACTTCATCCTTGACATTTTTACCATATGATTTTTTCTCAGCTTTGAATGTAGCTTCCTTCCTGGAAGGTCTTCCATCACTTTTTCTCATTTCATAGGTATTCAAGATGCCATGAAGCTCATCCATCTATATTATGTTAAGATCTTTGATCTCTTCCATAACAGACACCTTTGAATTAAACTTAGATGGCAGGGATGTTAATACCTTTTGTACTACAATTGATTCTTCCAAATTCTCTCCTAGAACTCTGATGACATTTACCACTTCATCTACTCTTAATAAATAAGATGCAATGTTCTCATCTTCTTTCATTCTCAAACTTTCCAACTACCTTATATGACTTTGCCAACTTGACTTTAGTGTCTCCTTCATAGATGGTTTGCAACTTCTCCCAAATCCCTTTGGCTAGATCACAATGTAAGACCTTTACGAAAATATACCTTTTAAATACCACATAGTATGGCATTCATTTCCTTAGAGTTGTTCTCACTTGCCTTCTTTCTTGTTGCATCAGTTGGTGGTGTAGAAGGTGGAGTGAATCCATCAACAAAAAATTTCCATATGTCATAACCCAAGGACATTAGATAGGTATTCATTTTAATTCTCCAAAATTAATAGTTAGTCCCACTAAATATATGAGCCTTATTGGTTGATAAACCTCATTGTACTTGATGACTAGACATGTTTGTGATTCTAGGATCTCCTTTAAACTATTAGGCCTGCTTCAAAGGACCAGGATCTGATACCAATTATTAGAATCATTATCACTAAGATATAATATGAATCAATATTTAAAATCCTTTCCTTAAAAACACTTTAATATTTCTTGACCCATGAAATTAATATAATGATATAGCAATGCATAAAGAACCATTCATGTGAGTATAACACAAAAAAACACATATATAAGTGAGAAACCCTCAAGGGAAATAAAACCCAATATGATATCTATAAATAAAATAAATTTATATAAAACAAAATATTAATTTTTTTTATAACCAACTCAACTTAGAGCACCAACCCCAATAAAGTCAAGCACCCACTTGACTAGGCTTTAGTAAGCACCTACTTGCAAGGAAGCACCAACTCCCTAAGTGACTTAGCACTAACCCAGCCACCTCATGAATTTTTATCACCACACCTTTGATTTATTTTTGTGGTCTCATTTATTACCTCCTTCTCCTCAAACATTCAATATTTTATTCATTTATATTACATACATTGAAATAGGCCTAAACTACCTTGTAAATATACTAGTCTCATGATCACACACCACTTGGTCTACCACACACTATCAACCTCTTAGGTCAGCTACATAATAGGTCTTATAATATCTTATAAACATTATTAAAACATAATGTTAACCCCTTTTAGTCTACAATAACTCAATTAAGCCTTAATCCTTCTTTAGGCCTCATAGAGACCTAATTGCATTAGGTCTATCCTCTTAATGCCAAAACTTGATCTTCTTAAGACAATATGGCTTTATCCAAAAACTAAAAACCATTAAAACACTTAATTATTTAACTCTTATAACCTCATCCATGCTTTATTAGACTTTTATCCTTTGTTCATACCATGAAATCTCTTTTAAGATAAATTGCCCTATTAGGCCTATGTACCTCAAAAGTCTATCTTGAAAAAATGAGGCTTAAACACCCTTAATATACTAAAATATAACAATTAAAACATTTTTAAAATTTTTATATGACCTTAATTTCATCACCAAATTACTTTAACACTTTCACTTAGGATATAAAGTCTTAAGAACATCTCTACAACTCACTCACTCAGAAGTGCCAATCTACCTCAAAAACCATTCATGGTCAATTAAACCTCAAAAACCTATGTAGAAACTTTTCATGAATCTTAATGCATGTAAATTATCCTATTATATTTTCATAACATCCTCAGATATAAATTTTATATGGTCTAATGTCAAAATTTGGTCTTGCAGACAAATTTCTTGACCTTGTATCACATAGTCTTATTTGAACCTGACATGTCATTTTGTGAGAAAAATTTTCACCATATATAATAACCTTAAAGTATTATAAAAATAATTAACATGAATTATAATTCATTAATAAAATATTCATTCACTTTACCAATCTATCATGCTTAGACCCTCAAATCTATCTCTTCATCTCTATCTAGGTTTGTCAATATTCACACCATTAGGTTTGTCTGTGATTGGCTAACTTGGATGATGAAATTATAACACTTGAATGATATAATATATCCATAAATCATCATGTACATGTAAAATGAGTGTCTATCTTCTTATACCATCTATTTTCTTTTCTTGACCAATACAACATTTGAGATCTACATCAACTTCTTGACAAATAAGCTTGTATCTATGCATTTTCTCCCTCATCTTACTAACCACCACCACTTGGAGGTACATGGGAGATTTTAATAAATTTTATAATTATTTTAATCCATTATGAGCTGATTTAAATAAGATATTTCATATCAAGTCCTTATTAGGGTTTTAAAGAGGTTTAACACAAGTTTTGGTGTTAATAATTGTTCATAAAGCACTACCCCTTGAATCCAAAACTAATTCTTGGATATCTTATCTAAGACCCTTATCCATATATCCTTACCAACTCATATTCCCATTCAAAGGTTACACATTCCAAAAAACATTTGAAAGTGTTTTTCAGATCTTGCGACCTCATTATGTGAACTTGAGAAGGCCTAAAACACTTATTCATGTAATTTACTTCAAACCATGACCTCAAACTTATCAAAAATTCCTAAAAAAATATATCTCACCTCTTTCCACGCTCACATATTCATAATTTCCTTGAAATCTTATCTTCATACCTCACTAGGATAGGTAGGGTCTAAGAGAGGTCTAGGTGTAGGCTTCAACTGAAGGTTTAACCCCTATAAGCTCACCCTAAAACTTTAATGAATGATTCAATGCCTCAAATACATGCTCAAATAGGTCCAAACAACCTTAACATGCCTATGTTCATTCATTTTTCATGCACATATCTCTTCATGTCATGACTAAGCTCATGACAAGGCTTCCTATGCATTTTGACATTAATGGCATGTACCTTCATGCAACCTTAAGACATTAGTTGCCTTAAAATTATCTCTTTATCTTTCTCTCATTACATCACTCTCTAATGACAACACTCTCTCAATGCATTCCTATCACATCACATACTACTAACTACCCTTCGTCACCTTTGACATCAACCTTCATAAGATATACCTTTGACATCAATGATAATACTCAATAAGGTTGATATGAATAAACCACCATGTAATGGGTTCAATATAAATGCATATTATAATTATAACATATGCACATGACCCTCTATGAACAAATGTTTTGGATTAATACATAAGATACAAGATCTAATCAATGACAATATTTTTTAGATCAATGATATTATCACATCTAAGAATGGTTCAATGATGAAACCCAAAGGGAATGTAAATTTGAAGATATTTTTTGATCCCTTTCCAAATCATGTAGAAAAATAGGCCAAGACTAATATTGAGGTGCATATGACTTACATAATATGTCCTCATCCTACTTCATATGCTTCAAAGAATAAATAAGAGGAATATATTATTAATGATCTTATCGGTATAATTAAGTATACACAGATACATAGGCATATTATCACATTAGATAAACATGATATTATTGATGATGATTTTATTAATGTTCCTATACATAGTTTCATAGTGGATAAAGGGTCAAGTGAAAACATTTTCATTGTGACATTAATTACTTGTCTTGGATACACACATGATAATTTTATTGGTTAAAGCTAATAAAATATTTGATGGAAAAAGATGAAGCCATCATTGGAGTAGTGTATTACCACTTATGGTAGGGAATGTAGTAGTTGTTACTTTATTCTTAACTTTATCCAATGCAATGGGATTTGACATATTACTAGGATGACCATGGATACATGATATATGTGTAATATCATATTTGGTACATTGATGTGTGAAATACATCTATATAAACCAAGTGGTCACAGTCTCATGTATCCCATATGAGTATTATATTCAACTAGAGATAATTCCTTAATAATGTTCACCATAACTACTTATACAACCTATACAAGTTCATTCTACAAAGGAGCTTTATAAATAGGTAATTGATCTTGTTTTAAGACTAATACTTCAACAATAGGTTTCACACTAGACATTATCTAATTCATCACATCCTAAGTTAGTTTTACAAGTTGTTCAGTGTCTTCCACAATAAACACCATCTTCATGTACAACATATTTCATAGGTTACTATGGTTTCTTAGTACATAAGATCATATAATCTATGATGATAATGATCAATATATTACATGTGATCGTTATCAAATGTAAATACAGATACATGTGTCACTAATCACCTGAAACATGTGACATTTGTAAAAAAAATGATACATGACCTACATATGATGATCCCATTTATGGGATCATTGGTTAGCATGAGCATATTCCACATTTATATATATATATATATATATATATATATATATATATATATATATGTATGTATGTATGTATGTATGTATGTATGTATTCAAAAAATAAAAATTTAGGAACATAACATGTTTTGATAATTTACATGATTGATTACATATCTATTCTCTACACACATGTTTTCCAAAGTATACCTGAGTGAGATATATTTAATACAAGTTATATATGATGCATGGATGTGGGGCATTTCTTACACCTAGAGGCTACCTATCTACATTGGGATAATTCTTGAACTAGGAGCATATTGGTACACATTATTAGGTTATAATTTTTTATAGCCATCCCATTGATCATATTAATATACATATATTTATTATACATATCTTTCTTAGGCATATACTAATTAGGGTGGTATATTATATATGGATATTGTGTTGTGCTATATTTGATGATGATATGGATTTTTTTTGTAGATAACCTTGATTTTTATATGCTTATTTTATGTTAATGATTGTTACATGCTATGATCATTGATTATTTATTACATTATGTGATTATTGTGTGTTATATTTTGTGATACATAAGTGAATATTGATGATTGGTGCATTGTGTGACCATTGATGTGTGTAACATTAAGTTTCATCTTACATGTTTATATGAGTGCATTGGTTGTTTGATGTCATGTTGGGTGTCAGTTATGTCAAGGATTCTATAGTCTATGCCATGGCCATTTTATGTCGGTGTTAAGTCAAAATCATGGCATGAGTTGATTATTTGTGTGCATCATGATCATGATATTATAAGCATATATGTGCATCTGGTTTTTTAGCTTGTGGAATCATGATTGATAGCATGCATTCTTATCTTATGTATGATTTATGATTCTTACCATGAAAATTTTATGTGGCTTATTACTAGGTGTATATATTTATGATAATTATTACTATGTGCCTAATTTCTATATCTACTTGACATGAAAATTGTATGCCATGGATTTCATGTTTCATATGTGGATGAATGATTAAATATTTATATATACCTATAAAATGTTATGCCTACATTGATGAGGCCAAATGCATTCTTTTATAGGCAAATGTACCCTAAGGATTATTGAACATTATCTTGTGTTTATCTTCCCTAGTAACTTTAATCTGGTTATAGCATAAGAAACCATCAACAATTGACAATATTTATGAACATGTTATTATTATATGTCCACTTTTATTTTGAACAATCATTATGTTATCAATCCAAGTGGAATGATGAATGGGAAAAATGATTTTCAGATTTCATATCTTCATAACTTTAGAAAGAATAATCTTAGAAATATTTAGATTGTAATGTATGTGCTTCTACTTGTGTGGGTTAGCACCAGTCTTGAAGGGGATGTTTTGCCTCATATATTTTGGTGTGAAGGACTTAAGATCAACATAACACCAAGAAAAAAAATCTATATATAATTTTAAAAATTTATAAACCTGCATCTTTCTTCCTTAGAATAGTATTTGTCAATGTTTACATACATGGGTTCTTGTGTGATATAATGTTTACCTTATCATATCCTAGAGATTTATATGTTTATTATTGATGTATTTATCATGTTTATAAATAAAATATTCTAAATATGCTATGCAATTCAATATTTTCTTATAGAACAAGAAATACAAATAGGGTTAATATAATACTAGTGAATGAAATCTAAAATGAATTCAAGATCTTACACTTTATGCTTGCTCCCTAGGCTGATATATAATTAATAGATAAATAAATCAATAAAATAATACAAATAATACATTTACCTTCATTGAAGACCCCATCTGGCAACTATTTTTCAAATGCTTGAGCTCAGTTTGTGAAGTAGGAGTATTTGTCGATGCACTTTGTTAATTCTAATGATATATGCCCTTGTCCACAAATGGCTTTGATCAATCAAGATGAAGAAATGGTGAAGCTTTTAGTATGATTTTATCATTATATCATTGCACAATAAAGCTTCGTAATGTTCATCGAGGCCCTATATTCATATTTTTTTATTGAAATGATATTGACCATCCATCTCAAGACCAATATTTGTGGTCCAACATTGATTCAACTTTGGAGACAAAATACATTAAATTTCACAATCAATATTGCATTTATTAGGTATGACTCAAAAAAATTATTTTTATTACATTTATGTTGATATTTTATATTTTTGAGTTTGTGACCAATGATGTCATGATGATGTTACCTTTTTAGATGTTTATTGAATTTTCATTTTTCAAAATTAGATATTAACTAATCTAACATGAATTTTTCATTTAAGCATTTAATTGGATTTGATTATCTAAGTGATTCTAAAGATTCTTTTTTCAATTATTATAATTTGATTAGTTGCCTTACACTATTGGTTGAAAATGTCAATTTGCTAGTTGTAATGTGACTAGAAATGAATTAGAAGAAGGCAATGATTACATACAAGGTAATGTCTCAATTAGGGACATGTTGACATGGTTTGATAATTGCATGTGATATGTATAAATAAATTAGAGTGTTTCGATGATTTTGGTCCAGTTTGTGCATTATTGTAGGAAGTCATTCAAACTTATAATTTTAACATGGTAGTGGTGATAATTGGATGTTCTACATTTTTTCCCTATTTGAGAAGGCATTTTGAAACACTATGAATAGTAACATCTTTTTAAATAATGAAAAAAATATTAAGAAAAAGTTGAAAATTTTGGCCAAATAAATAACCAGTGCCCCATCAAGAGGGTATGTAGAGATGAAAGACATTCATGAGCTCTTGAAAAAGAGATGAAAAAAATAATAAGATTTAAATTAACCTATGGATGGTATTAATCTAAATGAGATAATGCTTGTACTCATTGATTTCCAATGGTTAAAGAAAATAGAAATAAATTGACCCAAAGATAGGAAGAAGTGGGAAGGATACATCCCAAAACAAGTAGCACACTTTGACATACCCCAAATAGGTAAAAGTTGTAGGCTTTGAATTAGAATAAATATTAAATGAGGGAATGGGCCCCAAAAATGGTGGTCTTAGTTGATTTATAATAATGTGTCCCAATAGGTTAGACTTGATCATTTGATTCAATTAGTTACCCCAATAGAGTAGATTTGAGCATTGATCAATCTAAATGGTTTTCCCTAGTAGGGCATATTTTCATTCTGAGAAATAATGATTAGGTAGGTGATGAATTAGTTAGGGGATAGTAGACAAGGAGAGATCTTGTTGTATCATTATTGATTAAACTTCAAACATATTTATCTATGATATAGCACCAAAATAATATGCACCATAATAAAAAAATACCATGATGACCAATTCATAACATGCATAAGGACTAACCCATGATTTAATACAAAAATGACAACATCACACCAATGATAAAAACCATGATGGGAATGTTGGAATATGCCAATGTATAGAGTGAAGTACAACTACATAACAAGAAACAACATGATGATGACTATGTCAACAATGTGGATTGAGTCAAGGTGATAAAGAAAAGGGAAACAAAAAAACATGCAAAGAAACAAATAATATAAACAAGCACATAATAAAAGATGAAACTAATAAAGTTATTAACAATTTGTGTATGTGCAATTAGTAAGGTGTTACTCTCTGGAATTTATGCCCCCAAGCTAATGAGATAATGAATCAATTGTGGTAATAGGGGTAACAAAAGAAGAGGGAAGGTGTGGTTGAGCTGACTCTAAATGCCCCTATGCAAGTGGACATTACCTACATAGTATATGGACTTCAAGATAAATGTAGTTCTCCCAAGGATATGGGATAGAAGAAAAATGATGACAAGTAGGTATATGATAATAGAGAAGAAATAATAAATACATACTTTCAAAATGGTAAGAGCGTTAAGTAATAGTTGCTCATAAAATGGTGAGATTTTAAGGCAAATGGATACAAAAATTAGAAGTAGAGTGAACCAATTTCGAATGCATGATGCCCATCAACACACCCCATAAAATAGCAAGAGAATTAGGGAACCAAAAATAGAGAATGAGATTGGTCGAGCTGATATAAGATGCCTATGCATCCAAGTGTTGCCTACATAGTCTATGTGGACCTTAGGCTAATCTAGTTCTCCCCAAAATGGGAGGATAATAGTATGATAATGGTAATGTGGATCTAAAATGAAGTGAGCTAGATAAGATGTTTTATCCCAAAAAATTTGTGGGGCTTTATATCTCATATGGAAATTATAAGCCAATTTTTATTATTTTGTAATTTTTAGGGTTTTGGAATAAGTAAATCAAGGTAACCTATTCAAATGTATAACAAACCATCTAGAAAAGGACACTCTCCCTTAGGTGGAGGCTCAAATAAAAACTATATTGGTTACAACAGTAACTACCATGAATCAACAATAGAACCTGAGGCACTTGGGGATACCAAACAACAACAAGATTGGAATGGGAATAACATATGAGGTGGAAATAATGTTTAAGATAAGTAATTAGAGAATTTTTTTAATGAAATATCAAGTAGGTAATACACTTGTTGACATAACCTAAGACACTTGTCTATAAAGAAGTTGTTGATGCTGACCATTTTGAAGTGCCTTTGGAACAATAGTTATTGAATTTACCTGCAACACCTATTGGTTGTGATCAAGATCATGATCGGTAATAGGAACATGTGGGAAATGAATAAAGAATGGTCTAGGGAATGGTATGATAAAAGTATTAAAAATATGTTATGCCCTTAACCTATAGTGCATCTAGGGATATGTGTCACTGACTTGTGGCTTACACACCTTCATATTAGCTTGTTGCATTTCTTGATGTTCTTAGTATGGTCATCTTACGGAATAACCATGGATAAGTAGAGTATATATAGGAGGTAGTGGTTAGTCTTTTATCATCATATTTTTAATTTTGTTCTAATTTCATTATTGTATAGGTTGCCCCCTTGAAGTGGCTTAGTCATAATATTTGATTATTCTTCTCTTTCACCAATTGTTGTTGTGGATTTGTTTATTCTGATCTTAATTTTACCATATATAATTCTATTATTGTAAATCATCTAAGTAATTTCCTTAAAATTGTTATCAAATCTTTGATTTAGGCAAGTTTCTACAGTGTAAGTTTTTCTTCAGATCTAACATCCTGAGCACTAAAAAGATAAAAAACATATAATCTTATGATTTGGGAGGAATTGATTTTTTGTCACCATAGTTTTGTTCATGGGGTCTTTCTTAAAAAAATAAAGTTTTTTTTTTGGTATATATATATATATATATAAGTCTATAAATGTTTTTACCTTGTGCAAATTAATAGTCATTAGATTTATCTCTGTGAGATTATCACAATGGTATATTCTACTAGTACACTTTTTTGAGATGAAAATTTTCACCCTTATACACAATATTATTAGTTGGATTCATCTCGATGAGACAATCACAATGGTGTATTCCATTGGTACATTTTTTTTGGGGTTAAAACCTTCCTAGGGTTTGTGCATGGCTAGTCCAAACACTCATGGATATGGGAAAGGGAAAGAAACTCTAAAAACTCCTT
This sequence comes from Torreya grandis, assembly GCA_037957365.1. Taxonomy (NCBI): domain Eukaryota; kingdom Viridiplantae; phylum Streptophyta; class Pinopsida; order Cupressales; family Taxaceae; genus Torreya; species Torreya grandis. The sequence goes on along the minus strand of JARHVA010003620.1, from coordinate 618,975 downwards.
TAAAATATGACATGTAATTTGAAACTTTTGATCCATCTATTTTTGAGGAAATTCAACAACTTGATTCAGAGTTATAAGGCATGGTGAAAAAAGTTGATTTTGATACAGTTCAAGGGGTCATTACAAGTTTGAAAGGTGACTTGGATAGTATGATAGATTAATTATAACAAATATCTAATCAATTGAATAACTTATCAGCTCATCTACTACAAAATAATCCTCCACTACTTTAGTTTGGTTCTCCTCCAAATAATACCAACACCAAATCTGGCCCTAAGTTGATGTTGCCAAAAGTGGACCTACATAAGTTTGGTAGTAACTATCCACTCACTTGGATCACTCAAATTGAAATTTTATTTGATCTACATCAGACTCCATATTTATAAAATGTGGTTATGGCCTCTCTATATTTGGAACCTAAATTTAGTATCATTGGTTATGTGCTCAAAAAAATTAGAAGGGTGTCCCAATTTTATGGTCAGTATTTTTTGAGGAGTTGAAGCTCAATTATTGCAATAATTTCTATAAAAAATTCATCAGTTAGCTAGTCAAGTTGGGCCAGACTAGGACTATTAAATACTACATTCATCAATTTTAGAATATCTCCTTACATACAAAAAACATCACTGAGGAAAATTTGATTGACCTATTTTTGGGTGGCCTCAAAGATAGCATCCAATTAGAGGTTTACATGTTTCATCCTAGTATTATATCTGAGGTCATATCAAGGGCATGCATGGATAAGGAAAAAGAGATGATCAAATAAATACCTTTCACCAATTTTTATGAATTCACGTTCCCAACACCATCATTTCATTAGCCTACTAGATTGACATCTCAACAAGTGAAATAAAAGCATGCAAAAGGTTTGTGTTTTGGATGTGATAGGAAATGGAAAAAAGGGAATCAATGTACTAAAAAGAAGTTATTTTACATTGATGGTGTTAATGAGGAGGAAGAACATGAGGAGGCTTCAAGGGAAGGGTTAAAATAACTTGAGGATGAATTTGAATATTCTCAACCTACTATTTTTTATCATGCAATTTTAGGCATTAGTACTCCTCAAAATCTTAAGGTGGTAGGGTTACTAAAGAAACAAAAGGTGAATATGTTAATTGACTCTAGGAGTACACATAATTTCATCAATATTAGGTTGGTTACTCATTTGAATTTTTTTATTTACCCATATATAGACTTTCAAGTCATGATTATAGATGGTTGTATGGTCAACTATTTTGGAAAATGCCATAGTATTAGGCTTATTATGAGAGACTATTTGTTAGATTCCCCTATGTTTTTTATTCCCATGGGAGGAGCTAACATTATTTTGGGAGTGCAATGGCTCACCACTTTGAGCACTATTGAGATGAAATTCTAGGAATTATTCATGAAGTTCCATTCTAAAGGAAGGCTTTTGAACTACATGGATTATAGGCTAAATCTCTATAATTGGTTAGTTCCCACTAGATGACAAAGATTCTGTGGAAGGTTTTATGGCACACTTATTTTCCATGGAGGTTAAGCCAATCGAGGAGTCTACACATCCTAGTTTGTGAAAGGTATTAGATGACCATTATGTTGTATTTTTTGACATACCAAAAGGACTTTCTCTAATTTATGCATATGATCATGCCATCAGACTCATTCTATTAAGTACACCACCCAATATTAGACCCTATAGGTATCCTTATTCCCAAAAGAATGAAATTTAAAATATGATACAAGAGATGTTGGAGGCAACAATCATCTAACATAGTCAATGTGAATATTCCTCCCCACTAGTCATGGTGAAGAAAAAGGATGACAGATGGAGGATGTGCCCAAACTACAAAGAATTATACAAATACACCATCAAAGATAAGTTTCCTATTCTAGTGATTGATGATTTTCTAGATGCATTGCATGGTGATATTTATTTTACCAAGTTAGATCTTCTCTCTAAATATCATCATATTCACATCCGTAATGAAGACATACCTAAAATATATTTCAAATCTCGTGAAGGCCATTATAAATTTATGGTCATGCCTTTTGGCCTCATAAATGCACCATCTATATTTTAGAGTTTGATGAATACTATTTTTAGGCCATTTTTTAGAAATTTTGTATTAGTGTTTTTTGATGATATTCTCATCTATAGCAAAAATTGGGAAGACCATTTGAAGCATGTGAAACATGAGCTTTCAGTTATAGAATAACATCAACTTTATGCCAAACCTTCCAAATATGATTTTGGTTTCCAAGAAGTGGAGTACTTGGGTCATATTTTTTCTCATGAAGGAGTGAAATCTGATCCTAAGAAAATATAAGAGATGATGGAGTGGCAGGTTCATAAGACCCTCAAAAACCTTCACAAATTTATGGGACTAACTGGTTACTATCGTAGGTTTGTCAAAATTTATGGTAGTATTATATCCCCTCTCATCTTTTTGATGAATAAAGACTCCTTCTAGTGGATTATTTCTGCTACCAAGGCATTTGAATAGTTAAAAATGGTTATGTGTACAACTCTAGATTTGGCTACTCCTAATTTTTTAAAAACTTTTGTTATGGAGTGTGATGCATCAAGATATGGCATGGGGGTTATACTCATGCAAGAAGGTAGAACACTAGCATTTAAAAGTCACCAACTGAAGGGAAAAAATAGGCTCAAACCAATATATGAGAATGAGATGATGGCTAGTATGCATGTATTTAAGTAATGGAGATCTTATATGATGGGAAGTCACTTTTAGGTAAAGACTAGTCATGATAGCCTCAAATATTTTTTGGAACAATGTGTGTCCTCTTAAGAACAAAATTGGGTGGCTAAAATGTTAAGCTATGATTTTAACATAGTGTCTAAGAAAGAAAATGAGAATGTGGTGTTAGATGCCCTATCTCGGTGGAATGAATTAGTTGAGGCATTGTTATGCATCATGACCATGTGGTAGGTAAATTAGATAAAGGAAGCAAGATCAGAATGGGAGAATAATAGTGCTACCAAGGATTTGATTCACAATATTTAGCAAGGTTCTAAGGAATCTAAAAAATTTACATGGAAGGGGAACACATTATGGTATAAAGATAGATTATACCTTTACAAGCATTCTCTCCTCAAACATAAAATTCTTTAGGAACTTCATACCTCTCCACTTGGAGGTCACTCAGGATTTTTGAAAACATATCATAGAACCAAGAAAGATTTTTTTTGGGAAGGACTCAAAGGGGATGTTCAAAAATATGTGGTTGAATGCATGGTATGCCAACAAAATAAAGGTGAAACCATTAAGACCCTAGGTCTTTTTCAACATTTACTCATCCCTAGCCAATGTTAGGAATAGGTTTTCATGGATTTCATTATGAGGTTACTGGTCTGAGGGTAAAAATGTTATCATGTTATTTGTGGATCGACTCACCAAGTATGCTCATTTTTCATTCTTATCATAGACATTTTTTGTTAGTGCAGTAGCTTCTACTTTTCTTAATATAGTTCAAAAATTACATGGCACTCTAAAGATCATTGTAAGTGACCAAGATCCCATAGTTACTAGTAATTTTGGACTACATTATTTGAATGTTTGGCTACCCATTTAGCTCATAGCTCATCCTATCATCCTCAATCTAATGAATAAACATAGGTTGTCAACAAATTTCTTGAATGGTATCTTCATTGTTTTGTTTTTGAAAAATAGGACAAATGGGTTCATTGGTTGCCACTTGTTGAATGGTGGTATAACACTTATTTTCACACTTATTCCAAGATGTCTCCCTTTTTGGAATTGTATGAATATCACCCCCTATCCATCACTTTAGTTTTTTTAGTGAATTATAAGGTTTTAGATATTGAGGAATTCATTCACCATCAATAGGAGGTGTTAGTCAGTTTGTGAGAGAATTTAGTAATGACACAAAATTGAATGAAGCAACAAGCAGATCAACACCGCAATGAGCGGAATGTTGACATAGGTGATTGGGTATTTATGTGTTTATAGACATATAATTATATGAATCTAAAGCAACCAAAACATGATAAAAATATATCACCTAAGTATTATGTCCCTTACTAGATCTTGCAAAAAATTGGTAGTGTGGCTTACAAGCTAAATTACCCCCAACCACTCACATACATCCAGTATTCCATGTATCTTGCTTGAAGAAAGTAATTGTACATAAATTTTACATTCATACTAAGTTACATGAATTGGATGAAGAAATTTTATTCATTATAGAGACTGAGTATATCCTTCACACATGCACTAAACAACTATGGATTAGAGCCATTAAGCAATATTTGATCAAATATAAGAACCTACATTTTGAAGATGCAACAAAGGAGGATGAAGCATTCCTATAATAACATCCTAGTTTGATTCAACATTGATACAACATTATTTTTTAATGGTAGGGTCATGCTATACCCTTAACCTATAGTGCATCTATAGATATTTTTGGCCAACTTGTGCCTTACACACCTTCATATTAGCTTGTTGCATATCTCAATGTTCTTAGTAAGGTTAGCCTATGGAATAACCATGGCTAAGTAGATTATATATAGGAGGTAGTGGTTATTATTTTATCATCATAGTGTGATTATATTATTATTACATTATTATTTAGGTTACCCATCGAAGTGCTTCAGTATTAATATTTAAGTATTCTTCTCTTTTGCCAATTATTGTTGTGGATCTACTTATAATTCTCTTAATTTTACCACATATAATTCTATTATTGTAAATCATCTAAGTAATTTCCTTACATGATGGTCTAGGGAATGGTATTATAAAATAATGAAGGTGAAATGGATGCCCCCATGTGAGGGTTCTTATAGACAATGGTTCATTATCAACTATGCATAGTAGCATTTATGATGAAATATTTTCATTGGACCATTAAGTTATTACCCATATGATATAGCCTATCTATATGCCTAGAACCATAATTTTCAATAAAAATAAATGGCCCAAGTCAATTTACTTCAAACTTACCCTTATTCTTCCATTTAGCATTGGTGTTATTTTGATTCTCTCTTAGCACCAAATCACCAATTTCAAATTATCTATTGAGAATACATTGGTTATAGCTATGGGTCAATCGATTTGGATAGGTTCATAAATGGTTGAATGTTATTTGTCATTTCTCATCCAAGAGCTTTGGTTCTTGCAATCTAGCCACTCTATATTCTTCATCATCAATGATATTCAATAGAGAAATGTGCAAATAGGGAACCTTGATCTCAATAGGGATAATAGACTTAGATCTAAAAACTATGGAATAGGGTGTGGTAAATATAGGTATGCAAGGATCGATATGGTAAGCCCATAAGGCTAGGAATAATTATAGATACTAATCATGACCATCACTGATAATCTTCTTCATAATTTTAACAATGGTCTTGTTTGAGGCCTTGGCTTGGTTGTTACCTTGAGGATAAAAGTTGATGAACTTCTTATCTTTTATTTAGAATGTGGTGTAGAGGGCTTTGACATCTTTATTTTTTAATGTTTCACCATTATCAATTTTAATGGTGGAATGAATGCCATAGTGATAGATGATATGGTAATCAATAAATTTGGTAATCTACTTGTTGGTTATATATGTGATGGGAATCACTTCTATCCAATTGGTAAAGTAGTCTATGGTAGTTAGGATATGCTTGTGTCCATCTGAGGAAGTAGGGTTTATTTTCCCTACAAGATCGAGTCCCCAAGTATAGAATATCCATGGGGTAGTGATTGGCTAGAGTGGTAAGGAAGAAGCATGAATCAAATCACTATGTCATTAACAAGCATCACACTTTTGACAAGCATTTGTCTCCATTATGGGCTAGTAATACTCAGTTCAAAGGAGTTTCTTGGCAAGGATCAAGCCACTGGTGTGGGCCCCATAACTTCCTCCATGTACATCATTCAATGTTAATTTGGATTCTCTCAAACATAAACAATGAAGTAGCATTCCATCATAGCCCCTATAATAGAGCATATTTTTTAGTAAGGTATATCAAGTGGTTTATGGATGAAGGATTTATGTTGGGTGCATGATAGGTCTAGAGGAAAAATTTGATCATGAAGATAGTTATATAGGTATTGGTACCAAGGGTTATCAGGACTAGTAATATTGCATACCATCTCATAATCTATTTGTTTGTGTGATATTTAAATAAGGTTCTCAATGAGAAACTAATATTCTTTAACACTTTCAACCATTGCTAGCATGGATCCAATAGTTGTCATTGCATCTATTGATCTATTATTGGCCCTTGGAATTTATTCAAACTAAAGAGTTCAAAAATGTGACTTGAGCTTATGTACCATACTCTTGTAAGGTACAATCTTCTCATCCCTTATTTGGTACTAGTTTTTAGCTTAATCAATGATTAATTAGGAATCCCCATATACCATTAATTTTTTAATATTCATTGTATGGTGAGATAGAAACCTATAATGAGTGATTCATACTTGGCCATGTTGTTAGGGAAATGTAAACCAATATGGAACACCTTGGGAATGAGATCCCCTTATAGTGTAATGATCAAGATATTGACCCTATATCTATAATATGTGAATGAGCCATGAAAACATAATGTCTATTATTTGGACTCAATAGTTGTTGTTTCTAGAGTTAGAATTGACTCATATGTGAAATCAAAGGTGAGTGGTTGTATATTGATTATAGGGGCTTTAATGAGCTGATCTAAAAGAACCTATCCCTTAATGGATTATTGGTTATGATATTCCACATCAAATTCACCAGGTAACATCACCCATTTGGCCATGTGACCTATCAGAGTGGATTTATATAACAAATATTTGAGAATATTGATCTTGGTTATGACTATGGTTATGTTATTGATCATGTAGTGATGCAAAATTTGGGAAGTGAACACCATTGCCATACAATCCTTTTTAACTAGTGTATAGTTATTCTTGTATGTTAAAAGTGGATTACTCAAATAATATACTACATGCTCTTTTCCCTACTCATCATTATTTATCCAAGAGTGGCCCTAGGGCTTGTTCTATTATAGATATGTATAATAGCAATGGTCTTCTTAGCATATGTGGTATCAATAATGGTGGGTTGGACAAGTAATTCTTCAATTATTCAAAAGCCTGATAGAAACTAGTATCCCACTAAAATGTTACATCTTTCTTCAAAAGGTGAGTGCAAGGGTGGCATATGTCTACCAATTAGGAAATAAACTAGTGAATAGACTAAATTTTACCCTAAAGATTGCAAAACTATTTAAGAGTAAAACAAGGAGGCATTTCGATAATGGCCTTGACCTTAGCACGATCAACTTCCATGCCTTGGCATGACCAATGAATGCTAAAAATTTTCTTGAAGTGACACTGAAGACATACTTCGTTGGATTGAGATGTACCTTGTATTTATAAGATATCTCAAATATTCTCTATAGAACATTGGGATGGATTGCACATGTTGTGGATTTAGAAAGGATGTCATCTACATAGTATTCAATAATGTCATGTATCATGTCATGGAAGATGAAATTTATGGAATGTTAATAGGTTTCCATAACATTATTCAATCCAAATGGCATGACTTGATAAAAAAAATTCCCCATAGAATGGTGAACATTATCTTGTGTTGGTCCTTAGGTGCAATCTTGATATGCTTGTATCCTGAGAAGCTGTCTATAAGGGATAACATACATAACCTATTGTTGAGTCTACTATCATGTCAAATGTTTAAAAACAGAAGTCATATTTAGGACATGCCTTGTTAATATCTTTGAATTTAGTACATAATTAAATTTCGTGAGGCTTTTTATTGACTGGCATAATGTTCGAGATGAATTCTGAATAGTCCAATGGTCAATGAACCTTGCTTCTAATAATTTCTCTAGATCTTTCTTAACAAGTATATAAATTCACAGATGATTTTTTGCATATTATTTTTAATTGGATTGACATTTGGATGTACAACAAGTTGATGCACCACTAGAGTAGGGGTCTAACCCTCGCATGTCAAAATAGGACTAGGTAAATATATCAATGAATTCCCTTAAGATAGTAATAATAAACTCATGTTCCTCAACAATGAGTAAAGCACATAAGTAAATTATTTTGGGATCATTATAGGTATTGATTTTCACTTCTATGATATATTGTAAAATAAGTGTAGAACCATCTTCAATAATTATAGGTACAGATGAAAAGGATTCTTCTACTACCTATGAGCCACAGGGCTCACCCATGTAAGAAGAATCTAAATCTACTATTATTGGAAGTGGTTAATTGATGAATTATTCTAGAAAGTATTTTACCAATTGTACAAAGATTTTATATTCCTCCTCACTGATATTAGATCCAACTAAAATTATTGAACTTAGAGGACACTGAGATTCCTGAGGAGATGAGTGAATTACCCCATCCAAAGGTCCTTGAAATAATTTTTCACCTATGGAATTATCTTTATCTTTAATTTTTCCTAATATAAAAGTGCTACAAAGAGGTTTTCACCTAAATATCTCAAAGTTTTAGTTTTTTTATAACCAAATAAGTTCACCTACTCTCCAAAGTAGGTGACAGGGTCCAATGCAAAGTGAAATCCTTGTTTATGATCACTAGCTGGTAATCTGTCTCTTAGACCCATGAATTCAATGGTGGATTCCCCATTCTATAATTCATCTAATGGTATAATAAAATTTTGTTAGTCCCAATTTATTAGGCTATGATGAAGGGAAAGAGAAAAATTGGCTATAATGGTAAGGATGGCATGGGTATCAAAGAGGTTCATGTTTACAATCTCATCATAGGAATTATAATGGGATGTTGTGTCACTACCAAGAGTTTATTCATAAGTCAATGAAGGTATATCACTCTTTAAATCCATGGGGTAACCCCCAAGTGCCATGAATCCAAGACCTTGAATTTATATATGCATTGTTATGGGCAAAGGTTCAAGAATGCCTTATGTTTTTACCCCCATGCCTTTTCCCTGATAGTCTTGATTATCCATTATCCTATTGGGAATGGAGTACATAGTGTTTTGATATCATGTAGAAAATCCATCATCATATAACCAACCTCACTCAGCACTCATGGCTTGATCATGATTTGGTGGCATGTCTTCTACAAATATGGGTGGCTCTTGTAGAGTAGATTTGGATTTCTTTTTCTAGATCACATTGGGATTTATAGGGATAGGTTTGGAAATTCTATATTATTTTGAGGATTTGGTTAATTTACCGACACAAAAAACATCTTGAATGTAGTACGTTGCTATGCAAACTTCTTTGATGGTAAAAAGAGCATAAATAGATTCAAGAGGTGGATTATAGGAAGTGGACACAAGGTCACTAGGGTCAATATAATTATATTTGGGATATTTGAGAACTTTTCCTTTATTCTTCGTGCCTTCATACTTATTACTAAGATAATAATTAAATTTCCCATACTCGACCTCTATGGTTTTTATAATACAAGTATGGTTGTATATCGCTAGTAATAGTGACCTCTAATCCTAAATGAAGTAATTTAAGGCATTGATACAAGGTGGAAAGGTCTGATCATACTTCATGGATCCAAATATGACTAAGAAGTAAATTATATGGTAGTTTAATGTCAATGACATAGCACAAGGTGTCATGAGTAATAGGCCCAATAATGATTGACAAACAAATAGTACCTATAAATTCTCTCTGCATTATCATAGGCCTTGATTGTAATAGTATCTGGATGCATGTATGTTGTTGTGTATCCCAAAGTTTAGATCAACTTAGATGATGATATGTTTAACCTTAAACCATTATCTATAATAACCTATTTGACTTTGTGGTGGGAAATGATGGCCTCGATGTTCAGGGGATTATTATGAAAGGGACCAAGGCATGACATATCACTTTGGTCAAATATGAGTTATTCACCTAGGGACAAACATCCCACCAATGCTTGGAACTAAGTTGGGTTGATGTCATTGGTTACCTTAGACTATTAGATAAAGTCATTTAATATGGTTTGATAAACTTCAGATGTACGTAAAATATCTAAGATATAAATTTGTGTAGGCATTTTACTTAGTTGTTCCAATATTATATAGCTTCCTAATAGAAAGGTGAGGTGGTTTAGATTTCAATAAGGAAGTGTCTTGATTGGAATTGGTATTAGCATTAGGAGGTAAAGGTCCTTGAATGGTGACTCTTATATATTTATTTTCAACTACATAATTTTGGGTTGGGAAAGAGTTATCAAAATTAGTGGAATTAAGTATTGGTATAGGAATAGTAATTCTCAATGGTCGAGGCATAATTGAATTGCTTTAATCTATGTTGGAATTACCTATAAGTAAAGGTGGTGGTCTCAACATAGAAGGGTTAACACTCTAGTAAGTGTTAGATGGTTTATGAGGCATGAGTTTGATAGTCACAACATAGTTATTTGTGAAACATCCTAAAACATTTCCATAGTCATATGGTACACTATGATAGCCAACTTGGTTAATTTGGGTATTATGATCTTGATTACGGTTGTTCTTGTTTTGATTTTGGCATTGTCCTTTCTATTATTTTTGGTCCTATCCTTGGTTTTAATGGGTTTATTAATACTAATTATTTTTCTTAGGAAAGGGATTCTTGTATATTCCCATCTCCTTATTGGTGTTGGTGGTCTTTTCTCTAACTCAATTTCCCCATTTTCAAGAAAATCTTCAATTAGATGTCTCAATTGCACGCACCTATAGATTAAATGACTAATCACATGATGGTAATGATAATACTCATTATCATGATATCATGTTGGTTTAGGCTAAGCCTCTATAAAGGTTTTTATATTAGGCCACACAATCATATTAGTTGCTAGTAACTTTTGGAACACTACCTCAATTGGCTCTACAAGGTCACTAAAAACTATCTTTTTAGTATCATCATCATGGTGGAGCTCTTTATATTGAGAGTTGAGGGTTAGGTGGGGTATTTTAAATAGGTGGTGGCTAAACTATTTGTACATATATCACCTTTGTAACCCCATTGTTGAATTTTTTTTTATTTTTGATGAAGGTCTTTGTATTTTTAGTTGTTTTGGTCTAAACTGACACTTGATTTGGGTTTGGCACTTGGATTTGGTTTGGTGTTTGGTTTTGAGAGTATACATTTATAATACCCCTACTATTAAGTATTTTTTCTATTTACACCACTTTGTTAATGATTTCTTTAAATGTGTTGGCATAATTGACTCTAACATTATGAGTGAACTTGGAATTTAGGTTTTGTGTAAAGATACCTATTAATTATGTATTTGGAAAATTATGTGAGAAACAAATAGCCAGAGCTCTCCACCTTTGTAAGTATGCTAAGAAGCTCTCTTTTCCTTATTGTTTAAAATTTAACAAATCAATGACTATAAATTCATGTTCTATGTTGTAAGATAAGTGGTTTAAAAAAAAATTATAGGTCATTGAAAGTAGTGATTGATCCCTTAGGTAGTTTTAGAATCCATTCTAGCACTTTTCCACCCAAACTTTATAGCAAATAGACACTATTGTATGCTACTTCTTTGCATGCCACAAAGAAAAATTTTATATTTTCTCTTGGATCTCCTTTCCATTTATACTTGTCAAATTTTAGTATTTCAAAATGGGGTGGGAAAGTCACATAGAGATAGCTGATATCAAATGGATAAGGACATATGTCATCAAATTTATACTTCTTGGGTAATTACCTACTTAAAATTATAAAACTATCTCCTTTATTATATTCCATTCATGGATATTCGGTGCATATTATGATGAAATGAGGTCATTTTTTGGGGTTTTCATTAATTTTTGGCCTTTGTTAGCATTATCAAAATTAGGAGTGGCTCCCCTCTATGAGGTTCTATTATGGGCATTCACCCTATATACTGAGCTTTGCATTTGACAAGGGATATACTGTAGGTTTGGCTTCAGATTGGAATAGGTGAGGTTTTTTTATTACTAAAGAATCCATTATTGTAAATGACAGGAGATTTGTTATTGGTCTAGTGGAGTCTATTGATGGTTTTGAGGAATTGTTTATTGATTCAGAAGAAGTCATTATTTTTTTTAGTTTGCAAGAGGAACTTGTTTTCATTGTTTTAGATTAAGGTAAAAACAGGTTTTGAAGGGGCCCCAAAACCCTGTACAAAGAGAAAGATAAACATTAAAGCACAACCAGGTTAACACGAGAACCTAAAAATAGAAAAGACCCAACACCAGGTTTTATAGGGACCTGTAACCGACCATAATACCAATACAAAACAGCAATCAAAACACAGATCTAAAAGTTTACCACAAACTTCCAGATCTGTAACCAGCAAACTAAAAAAATGACCAGTTTGCTGCCCCCAAAAAGCCAATCAGCAGAAAGGAACTTTGGATGAATCTTTTCAATTCGGATTTTTCTTTTTGCCTGACCGAAGATTCATATCAAGAGGAGGGACCAAAGGCTTAGCCTTCTTTCTTCTGACAGCTGTCCAACCGTCTTCTACCTTAGCTGCCTCAGCAACCCATGCCTCAGGGGACAATGAACTTTGGACACCAGTAGGCATTAACTCCTGGTGACAGTCTAACACAGTCTGGCTTTTAGGCAGATCCTTCAAAATAGGGGTAGAGATCACCACCACCTCCTCAGGCTCAGCTGTATCTTTGACTACAGCCTCCTCAGAGGCTTCATTTGATTGATTCTCCAGTGATTCCTCTTCATCTTCCGATTCTGATTGCACCCTTTCCTCATTCTCAGACTCGGAATCTGTTCTTGCTTCCAAAGGTAGTTTATCTAAACTATGTTTAGAAAAATCCTTTGGCCACCAAGAAGGTGAACGTCTGGGAATGTATTTCCCAGCAACACAACGGGCTGCAATATGTCCCATCTGGTGACACTTCCTGCATCTAAAAGGAATCCCCTCATAATCCAGGATTTGTGTCCAGGTGCCCCTTGGGGAGTCAATGCAGATCGCCTCGGGAAGGCCCTTTGAAACATCCAGATCAGCCAGAAATCGTGCACATGTTGAATGGTGGCTCTTCGAACTGTCTTCTTCATATAGAAACTCCCCTATAGCATTTCCAATGGTCTTATAAACTACTTCTTGCCACAACTGTATCGGAAGATAAGGGAGCCACACCCATATAGGAATCTTGTTAAAGGATTTCGTGAGAGGGTTAAAATCCTTATGCCAAGGTTTGGCCATAAGAGGAAATCTGCCCTGCCAAGAAAAATTATTGTGGCACAATATAGACTGCCTATCTTCAGGACTTTGAAAAATTACTATAAAAAAAACCCTGGCACAAGGCTGGATTTGACCGTCATTAATATGCGGCCAACTCTTAGCAATCTAGTTTTGTAGTTCTACAAAAGAAGGCTAGAAACCACGAAAGCGAAAAATCGCAGCACAAGAAGAAAACCATTTTTCATCTTGGAAAATATTATCTGCTAATTCAGGGTCTAGAGTAACCCTAATAGGTTTTAATGCACTTACAAGTGTTGCACGAGGAGGTATAGGTGTTGAAAGAGACCGAGCTTCATGTATTTCTTCTTCAAAGGCCGCCACATCCACATAGGTTTGCACTCCTGGTCCATACCCTGAGCCAGAAGCGTTGGTCAGACCCGTAGCTGTGTTAATCCCTTTAGCAAAAATTCCTTTGCGTGTTTTTTGGTTCCTTCCTCCACTGTCCAGATAGACTTCCACGGCTTCCACAGCCTCACCGGCCGCTCGGATCACAGCAGCCGGTTTCAAAATTGGATTCGCGCGCGCAGAAGCGGGAACAGGAGCGGGAGCCTTCTTCATTTCGAATTTGAGGAGGGTATTGGAATGAGTGATTTGATAACATCTATGCATTAGATTGATTGATTTCATTTCAGTAGCATATCTTAACTTGTTTTCATTGTTATGAATTAGAAGAAGTTGGTAATACATTTTATAAATTATCCACTACCTATTATGGTGGTGGATTATTTGAAACTTGTTGTTATGAATGGTCTAGCACTTATTGTGAGTTATTAGGTTCTTATTGTGCATTAGAAATGATCTCCTGATGATTTGAAAACATATGTTGTGTATCAATTAGAACTTGTTGTGAAGCATTCATTAGAATAGGTTATTTAGGAGGATCTAAAGGATCTACATCAGATGTAAGATTTACTAGGTCTTATTGTAGTTATTCATATGATTGATTTTATTTTATAAATATGGCATTATTTAATGAGGTTTATGTAATAAAAAATACATCATGTCTATAAATAAATCCTAACTCAAAGAAGATAGATCATACCATACACTTCCAATCAGGGATACATTAGATAATCAAGAACATGACCAATATGGGGATCTAATAAACCCAATTAGGGGATCTCTTATCACAATACACAATGATAGGGAGGGTTCCAAAGCCTCTAGTCAAGAACAATCATGCAATAATCCTAGATAGGTCCTATGTTTTATATTCACTAAACTAATAACAAGTAAAGTAAAGTCTAATCTAGTGCTCACCAAATCTTGTGGCATAAAGTGGGGGTTAGAAATAATAAAAGTAAAAATGCATAAGAGAAATATAGTCACATCAATATATATAGAATCCTAATGCATGGAAGAGAAGTAAAAATGCATATCTATCTACTCTTATAAAGAAGGAACAAATTTATGAATACTTACCTTTGAAGATGAACCAATCAAGCATAAATATCTCCCTTGGCCAAGGTGTTTCATAAGAGGTTATTATGGTATATGAGGATGACAAGGATAAATCAAATCTAGGATACAAAACCTATCAATGCATCCAAAAGACTTCTCCATAAGATAAGATCTATATCTCAAAATAAAATATGAAGCCCTATGTTTTCTCCTCAAGTAGAATGGTAGATAAGCAAATGCTTAATAGCTCTTACTTATTCTTCTCTTTTTAAAATAATGGTGAAATAAACTTGTAAATATAGGTATATTTAACCATAATCCCTTATAAAATTTTCATCTAACAGGGTTGACCCAGTTAACGTATCACAATTTTGGATGAGAATTCACTAGATCATGGGCTAGGTCAGCCAAGAGCCAACCTAGATCCTAAATGAATTTCACCCAAAACTATACAAGGTCAACTTAGTTGACCTAGTATAGTAAATAGTCAAAAAGGGGCTAAAGTTAGGAAAAGGGTGACAAAATGTAGGAAATGACTGAGTGTGAAAATAGAGAATAACAAGCTTAGGGATAAGGTTTTCAAGAGACAATCATGTAGATAACAAGTGGCAAAAGGGAAAACAATCCTATGAAGCACCAATATTCTACCCACCCCTTTCCCAATGCACCCCTTAGGGCATGCACTCAGAGAGATTAAGACTCGATAGGTTCCTAAAAGATAAATAGCATTATTAAGTGATAAAAAATTTAAAATATTATGTGTATAGATATACCCGACTCTAAGCTCATCACATGTCACATAAGTGCAACAAGGGATGGTACTTCGAGAATAGAACATGATAACAAATAACGTTGATGATAAGTAAAATGTAATAAGGAACAAATAAGATAAATGAAAGGATATAATTTAAAAACATGTACATTTACTTACCTTATTGTTGTAGATAAAGAAGTAAAATGCAAGAGAAATGAAGGTGTCCAATGTGAAGAACATTAGGAGAACCTATAGAGATTAGTGCAAAAAAAGCCAAAAATAAAAAAAAATTGGAATATAGACATATATTAGTGGAAAATATTCTCTACGACATGATTATTCTATAATATTTTACAGTTTGAAAAATGGATGAGTTAAAACAAAGATATGAGTAAAATAAGGAATCTAATGGAAAATATTTGAGAGAGAAAGAATTGTGAAAAATAAGTTTAAGTAGGGTAAAATGGAAGTCATTTATTATTATTGAGTTTTAGGTATATGATATTTTCCCTACGTATCATCTAGTTGGGTTACCCCATGTGGTCTATGATTAGTTACCTTGAGTACAGAGGTGGCAGTAGGATCAGGTAGTACAGGCCATACCCCATGTGCTAGCACCATGAGCAATTAGGTGTGAAAACATTGTGTGGCATCCTTATGGGAACATCATTATGGTATGGTTGATTTGGGAAATAATATCACAAACATTGGCATGGACACATATTATAGGATACTATACTTGGTGGATAGAGTCACATCTAATGACACATGTACCAAGACAGATGAGACTCCCTCACCCAACAACACTAATAGTGGTGCCCATTTTTTAGGCCAGGCATGTGAGATAACCAAGGGGGAGAGGAGGATTAGGGCCACCCATTTCAAGGTTAGTAATTAGACATAAGTTTGAAATGTCATGCACTGGTTGAGAATGATAGGTAATGGGTAGAGAGGAGATGGATACAAATGTAGGAGTGCGAAAGGTACCACCACTAGCACCATACCAAGAGGAGCAGTAACCACCTTGGTTACACCATTGATAAAGACATTGGTATAAAAATAGATTAGAGACAGTGGTCATCCTATATGACCAATAATGTGGGCTAAGATAGAGTTGGGTGATAGAGGTACCAATCAGGCATATCTTGAGATGGGCATGAGTGGTGACCCTAAGATTTACTCTTATGCAGAAACCCATAGATGAGGTACTCAAAGAACATGTTGATTAAGAGATAGTGCTCGATGGTCATTTATATGGTGAGATAGTAGTAGGTGACACATAGATAAGTAATAATAGATGGTTTCAAAATTTCCTTAAGTTATTTGAGATAGACTATAGATAGCTTTTGAGATATATCAGTGATCTAATATCTATATGGTTTGATTTTTATAGATCTTGCAGAGAAGACTAGATTGGGATCTTGAGTGATGAGATCACTCCATGAGATATTTGATGAGGCACTAGCACCCTATGACCTGATGACACTAGAGGATCCTATGATAGTGTCTACCCTAAGGGGTTGGTTTATACTGGTAAAAGAGATTGTGAGGTAGGTAAAAGTACATAGAGAAGAACCACAACCACCAGAAGGGGTGGGAGTAGGAGAGGCACAACCATGGTAGGCCTTAGATTAAGAGAGATCTGATCATATGGATACCATGACCTAATTAGCATAGGTATAGGCCCAGTTAGTGCAACTATAGGCCCAAGTGGCCAACCTACAGGGATAAGTGACAAGACTAAGATCTTGAACAACCTCTTTATAATGTAGTATTCAAAGGGAATAGTCTAAGGGATGGGTATCATCTCTAGGCCATGAGATATACAAGATAGACAATAAATTTATAGTTAGGATGATATAAATTATTGTACTTTGTATTGAAAAATATGATGTATAAATGGATTTCTTATTTTGGCATTTGAATGTTGATCTTATGTGTTTGTATTATGGTTGTGGTTGTGGTTGTTGGGATAAATTTATTTCTAGCACATGTATTTATCTATTTTTTTATATGTTATAGGAAATATATGAGTTGTGGTTTTTTTTTCTAGCATTATATAGGACACATGAATGGTTAAAAAGAGACATGCAAAAAAATTTGGTAAAATCTAATCAATCAAAAAAATGTATTGCACATTATTTCATGTTAGGAAATGTGTAATAACAAAAAAAAGACTAAGTATAGAAAACCAAAGGGTGGTAAAACAAGATGTAAAAAAGTTTATTTTTAAACAAAGAGAAAAATGAGCACAAAATTTAAACAAGTAAAATCACACTAAATCACATTGGGTAGTATGAAATTAATGTAATAAAGTGGAAAGCATGCAAAATAAAAAATGGTATTAATAAAAATTAAGTTATTAAATCATACTAAATCACATTGGGAAGTATAAAATAAAAACAAAATTTGGTAAAATTGGTCTTAAATTTATCACACTAATTCAATCTAGGATGTATGAAAATTTCAAGAAATGGTTGGATTCTTACATTCAATTGGAAAAAAAGAAGATAAGAGTGAAAGATTAATGAAGTAAGCATAAAACATAATAAATCAAGTTGGGAAGCATGTCAATGATGTGTAACTTCATAATCAATCACATCTTATCTCATATTTGACCCATGTAATTTTGTTGTGACTTGGATTATTGGAAAATTTTGTGAGGAAGGCCAGGTCCTATCCATGGTCATACATTGAAACTCACAAAGGGAACACGAATGAGGTAGAATAATGGGAGAATTTGGTAATAAGGATGTTGGTGATAGGGAGGTGAAATTGTGGTAATTTGTGAGGAAGGATAGGTACTATCTATGTTCTTACAATGCAACCCACAAATAGAATCCGTAGCGAAGTGATCAGTGAACAAAATAATATTTTTCAAGAGGAAATATGAGGAATGTAGAGATTGAAAGAAGGAATGTAAAGATAATAACTTAGGCATATTATGAGAAGACCTTAGGATACAAGAGGCATAATAAGGACATCACAAGACATTAAGTGACTAGTGACCATCAATGTACAAAGGAAACCTATTCGCTACAGACACAAAGTTGTGTAGGCAAATAAGTGTGATACTAAGATCAAATCATGAAGGTAGATTGTTACAAGAAAATTAAAATGGTTCTACCTTCCCATGACATGTTCCCTATTCCTCAGGACCCCTTATAGAGTTGTCAGTCTACTATGAAGATTGGGTACTTATGTGAGAAAGTGAGAAAGATTTTTTTATTCTCCTTTTCTAATCTACTGCCCTATCACACCCCAATGGACCTTGACTCTATTGTGAGGTCACCTATGGAGTTTTATCTTCAAATAAAATAAGGAGATGTGTTTTGAATCACATCTTTTAGTTTGATTTGACTTTTAATAATTTTGAATGTTTTTGCCTTTTGTATCATTGCCTTTTGTTAAATGATTTTGCTTTCAAATGTTTTCAAGGTTGTTTTTAAGATTCCTCCTCCATACAGACTTGGAATTACCAATCATGAGAGATAGAGTGATACACATAAATGAGTTATAGGCTTAGGCTAAAGGAAGCTAATTAACCAAAGATAAGACTGACTAGAACACTTAGGCTTAACAATGAACCAACATGTTATCTCAAGTCTCAACCATGTATCTGCTTAGTTTATGAAA
>JARHVA010003619.1:1830000-1907597 GCA_037957365.1 Torreya grandis | reverse complement strand
AGATTGATCCATGGGTAGTCATCATTTCTGGTATTGAAATTTAGAACATTATATTTGAGATATTTTTGGTGGTATAAAAATTCATAACATTATGTTTTAGCCACCATTATATGATGGTTTCTAAATTGCCACAATATTTTAGTGTTTTGAGTAGTGTATTTGTACAACTCGTGCAACTATTATGAGTTTTTCACCAAGTGTTCAATTCTATTCTAAACAACATCCCTCAAGTGTGGATTAAGCCACCTTGTATTCTTATGAAGTTCACCATCATCCTAGAGCATCCACTAATTCAATGCTTTGTCATCATCTCATGAGAGACATCTATTTTTATCACCATTTTCCTTAGGGATGTGTATGCAATGATTCCTTAGGTTCTTTCTACCTAACTCTTGAGATATTTTATTATATTGATATTTTTGAATAGGTACTTCATTAGATCTTGTTAACGAGACCTATTTAATTTATGATTCTAAGACTCTTGTTGCTTCCCTTAGACCTCCAAAAATTTTACTTAAATGGGGATTTTGGTGACAATATTTATTGTGCATTTTTACTTAGGTTGACTCAGGTAGTTAGCTTTTCTAGTAAGGTTAGTTAGTGGGTAGTTAAGGTGTGCACATGCATAATGATGCATTTAATGCTTATATACCTATATGTTATTACATCATTAGATTCCAATTTTAATTTTCCCAATCGGAATAGAGATAAAACTCCTTGACTTTACTATATATAATCTCCTCCTCCTTTGTATTTTACATTGTTAACATTGAGTTTTATATAGACAAACATATGTTGAATATTTGAATAACCTACATAGTTCTCATTTTAGTTCTCCTCTTCTTGCCTCTATCTTGTGTGAACTATGATTCAATTGCTCTACGATCCTATTTAGACCAATATTGCAATATAATATTTATATAATATATTATTGCCAATAATATAATATATTATTGTCAATAATATAATATATATTACTATTAGAGTAGGGTTATTTACCTTAGCTTATGTTCACCTAAGTATTTGTTTATTAACACCCATTTATGTGTGGATATTTCATTTATCTTATTTTATATATTATAGGATATTACATAATTATCTCTTATATGGGGATAATTTTTAGTTATTTTTATCCTTTAGGGATAGTTATCTCTTAGTCCCAGGTTTGATTTCTAGCTTGACATTTTAGTTATGTTTGGTCCCTAGCTTGACCTCTTGAATAGTATTGATCTTCCTTGCCTATATATATAAGGCTCACTCATTGTATTTGCATGAAAAGCTATGGAGATGAAGCTCTAGATGGAAGCTTTATATATAGAAAAGATTTATCGTTGTATGTTCTATTTATGTATAATATATTGAAATATTATTTGAGAAATGCTTCAATGGATTTTAATATGGTAATAGTTTGTATATTTGACCCTAGGTGATAGTTTTATAAACTTTTTCATGGTATCAAAGCGGTCTCTAACAACCATTACTCAACATCTTAGAATTTCCTTACTCAACATCTATTTTTGGAAGAATTTATATATTTTGTATTTTCTATTGCAAGTAAGTTTTGGAGTTTGAATGAGTAAATAAAATCTCACCAATATATACATATTATCTGAGAAATATGTGATCACCTCTAATTTCATCCCAATTGGATATCATAGTCAAGATCTACAAGTTTTTTGCAAATCTAGTTTTTGGTTAAAAATAATTGTTCTTTTTCTAATTATGAGAAAACTGTAGAGGATCTCTCAGAACATTTTCTATGTTTTATGTGACTTGTTTTTTAATTTATAGAATATTTTGAAAATTTGAATTTCATTGAGAATTCCAAAAGTTATCACATTTTTATGGAGTAGTACTATTCTAAAAAAATATGACTTTTCTTTATTTTATTGTGATAAAAATGTAACTGATCACTCAAAACCATTTTTGGGTTTTGGGCATTGTGTTATCATATTTTTATAACATTTTGAAATTTTAAATTTCATTAAGAATTTAAAAATTTATAATAATTTTACTAAATTCTACTCTTCAATACAAAAATCCTTATGGAGAGATTTTTTTAATTATTTTTTTATAAAATAATATCCTTGGAAGAATTTTTGATTGTTTTAATTAAAAAAAATATTTTGTATTTGGGAGACAAGAGGAAATATTGTATTGCTTATCCACATACTTTTTTTTTATCATCTTTATCAAAGACCATAGGGTAAGGCCCAGTTTGATAGGTGGCCAAACCCCTTCACAAGCAAGCAAACTTTCTTCTTCATTGGTTTCACCATTTTTATTGCAATTATGGATGCATTTTTGACTAAGTCCAACATCCATTTATAAGTTACCTCATATTTTACTATTATGTATTTTTTCATCCACTCTTATATAGGCATATTCATCCACCATTTCTTTTTGATTTGGGATGAATTTTAGATCACTTGTACAACACCATCATTCTTTTTGAGGATTTTACCATCATGGGTCCTCCATTGATCAGACTCCCTCATAAAAACACTTTATTGGACCCATGCTCATTTATCTATACACTTACAAATACATTTTCGGTAGAGCCCGCTGTCTTGCATTATTTAAGTATGTTTTTTATGTCACTTGTGTTTTTAGCCCACATTGCTCCCTTGTTTTTAAAGTAACTCTCATGATTCGTGATGACTTCTTCAACAGGTTGATAGTCTCCTTGTTTGAAGCTATTATGATGTATGTAGTGTCTTTTTTATTTTCATTTGGTGTTTTTGTGTATGGGATATATTGTACTTGAACTAAATTATAAAGTACCATGGGGGATTTACTTTTATAGTGTAATATACCTTCATATGTATGTACCTTAGTTTGTGCACCCTTTACTACTTCATTTACCAGTCTCTCCCATCACCACCAGAACCATTTTCTTTAGAGATTTTATCTATATTTTTTAGATTCTTCCTTTATACATGGGTATCTTATTCAAGTACTTTGTTTTTTGGAATCCATATGAGAATTGTTATTTTTCACTAGCATTATTGGTGATTTTTTATGTAGTGACACCATTGTGACATCGCCATCAGTCTTTGCACTCATTTCTCACCATTTTTAGTCCAATTCATTAGAAACTTTTATTGTCATCTTCTCTCAATTTAGCATTGAGGGAGGGTGTTTAGGAAATGATTCATCATGTTAATCATTTTACCTAGTATTCTAGAGTATAGTATTCATATTCAATGATCCTTGTAGTCAACACCATTCTTAATTTAACTTGGTGGTTACAATGACTCGTCATCCATGTATTCTAGAAAGATGGATTGGAATCCATAGGGACACTTATCTTCACATTATATTATTTTTTGTATGGGTACTATTGACCATTTTGACCACAATTCAAAATGGGTCAACCCCTTATAGTCAAAAACTTATATAGGGGTATAATATTTTGTCATAGGGTATGTTATAGTCCATTTGATGTCATTTCATATGTTTTTATGCTTGGTCATGGTATAATTAAGTTCTTATATCATTTTGAGTCATTTAGGGGTCATTTTAGAGTCATATATGAAAGTGGCAGGTTTTTATGGTGTTCGAGTATGCAGGTGCTATGGACAAGATCATCATGTTGAAAAAAAGAGAAATTATCTAGATTTAATCACTTCATGGTTGAAAGAGCTTGTTTGAAGAAGATGAGGAAATTCAAGATGAACCATAAGGCTAGAGTAGGGGATGCCAAATTAAATCTACAAGAACTAGCCATTTGAACTCAAAGAAATATAACCATGGAGTTTATAAGCCTTTCATTTGCTAAGTGTTGAAACCTCACTCAATCAGATTAAAGATCAATGACATGCAGGTGATCATTCAAAGTCATAACTCAAAGTTACCTAGATCAATATCGATGGTGTGTATTCATATGTATAAATTTTGATCAATGATCCACATAGAATACTAGGGTCAATAAGTCAAGATAGATCTACTATGTGTGTTCAATCATGCAGATGTAGATGAATGACAAGCATGAACTAAATAGGTCAGAGGATCTTGAGAATAAACACAATGGTACCATGTGACACAATCATGATGAACTAGCAATAGATCAATGCCCCATGTTTGATTTCATGGATTGTTAGTAGATCAATGATTTGTGTTTTATTAGATAGATCAAAGATTGATGATGCACATTCAACCACATAGATGGGGATCGATGAATTATATGAGGTCAATAAGTCAATGAGCTCAAATTACACATGAGGCCACCACGTGGTGTAAGTACATTTGACCATATGAATACTAGAATCAGGGTCCATATAAGGCATGCAAGGATGCCAAGTGTCACAATATTAGTAACAAGGTACATATAAGTCTTATGGGGCTACCAAATGCCACAATATCTAATGAAAATCAAATATTAATATACAACATTGAAATTCAAGCCCAGGAGACTCCCAAAGAGATTGACAAAGAAAATTTGATCAGGTTTCATGGGCCATGAGATGAAGACACATGTCTAGAGAAATAATAGGCATAATTTTTTAAAATTAAATGAGTAGCATGGCAAGGAAATGCCACATAGGTGTACATGTTAGACAAAAAGATTTTATGGCAAAGCAAATACTTAAAATTTTTATATTGTCATTAAATTTCAATCAAGATCACCTCATAAAACTTGTAGTCCTAGGAAAGCACATATAATAGATGGGTATGGAAACACCCATACTACACCATCCATCATAGGCGGTCTTGGATATAGATCAAAGATAAACAGTGACTACCAAGTGAGAGGGTGAGAAATATATTTTTGGGACCTTTCAATGTTTAATTAATGGAATGGAATGAAGACATATTATATAAAGGTGTCCTAACACCTATCCACAGATTTGGTTCAGCAACTAAAGGCTTATTAGATGACATATGTGATTAATAAGGCCCAAAAGACCAATGAATGACTATAGATGGTGAATACAAGTGTATAGAAGATATCTAGAATTTAGGAGAACATATTATTACTATCATAGAAAATTTTTAACCTCTATAAGATAGTACATATGTATCAACTCTCCCTAGTCCAGTTTTAAATGCTTGATAAATGATCCATGATGAAGGTAGTTTCACAAAGTCTAACTAAAAAATCTCTATACCATTTTGGAAAGTTTGTCATAGTTTACATGGAAACTTGTCTAAGGAGACATTCATGGTATATTTCACACTCCATTCTCCTACAATGTAAGTAGTTTTCATGACTTGACATGTGGTATTGTGACACTTGAACTTTTTAACTTCATTCTCTTCTCCTTTCTCTTCAATTTTATAAGTAGCGACCATTTTGGCTATTGTAAGCTGATGCCACACCATGTATGGTAAAGCCCTACTAGAATGAAATTGTATTATTCCTTTGAAAAATAAATTCAAGTTTGGTTTTGAGTTCATAAATATTCATCTAAGTGTGCAAAGTGATGTATGGTAGAGTTAGTGATAAGTCTCTATCTTTGCTTGCCTTATCCTTTCATTTTTATGTAAGAATTCATATTCTAACAAGTCATATAGAGTGTAGTAAAGTATGTTAGTATCATTTTAAGTGTACTATTATTCTTAGAGTGTGCAATCTAAATTATATTTTATTTACGTTGTGTTGTTTCATGTATCTTGCCTCTATATTGAAACATTGACGTTAGAATATTTTAGGACTTTGAAACTAGTTTATATGCCTTGTTTCATTGTGATAGGAATATGATGGTCATATAAAAATCATCTTGGTGTATCACCCCCTTAAATTAGTTTCAATTCATGTAATTTCTAACTCTTTTCCCCATAAGCAAACACTAGTTTAGGTGATAAGCATTTCAAGATATAGTCAGGGAGTTAGCCCTTAAATCTAGAGGCTCACTTCCACTATAGGTACGCCCACATACATGTAAGTGTTCCCATTTTTCCCAAATATATAATATGTTTGAACACCCTCTTCTAGGGTGAAATATTTGGTGAAAATAGTTATGGCACACCCAGTGGGACCCATTGTCTTCAAGATAACTTATCAAGGTGAAACTAGTCTTGACAACATCAACTACAAATTAGTGTGCTTTTCAGCATTTGATGACTCCATCAAGGTCAAATTTGGTTCAAGGCCATTATTTTGTTATAAAATTTCTATAATAATTTATGGTTCTCACTAGGTCCTCATTTAGTAGAGTGTTTAATTATATTAATCCACCCATTCATCCTGAACTTCCTCTTGAAGTTCAATACCCTCATCCTAATTAGCCTTTTGAGGAGAAAGAACATTTTTGTAGTGAAGAGAGTGAAGAGGTTGAAGATATTTAATATATTAAATAAAACATGGCTAGATAACATGCCTTTCCTACCTTCAACACTAAAAATCTAATTCATCTCCAAGCATATGATGTTATTCCTCCTAATGCCATAAAGAGTGTACCTACATTCAATGGTGAGAGTCATGTTATAGCTAGTGAACACATCAGGGATATCTCAAATTTTTGTAGTTTCTAAAATTTCACTCAAGAGAATATTCCCATTATACTCTTAACCATGCCCCTTAGATTGAAATATCCTGATTGGTATAGGACCTTTCCTGGTAGATGTATCACATCATGGGAAGACTTTGGAGTGATGTTGACTTCAAGATTTGAAGATTAAAGTGATGATACCTCTCTTATACATTATCTAAATGTGATTAAAAGAGGCTCAAAGGAAATAATGTATGACTTCAATGAGAGATTTCAAAAAACTTAGTATAGATTTCCTCCTCCCATAGTTTTGTGTTCCCTACCTACTTGAGAGACATTGGTATTGATATTACTATCATGATTCAATCTATGGGTGGTTCCACTCTTCCTAAAGCATATAAAATTGCTATCAAATCTGAAAATGGTATCATCTAATCTATAAGGTTACCTCCTAAGGTTTGTATGCCTCCATTATCTCATACTTATGATAATACTCCAAATGTGTCCCAAGTTCCCAATGTTAACACCAAGCATAGAGCTAATCCTAAGAAGGTAGAAGATGATGTTGATTGGCATTCAAGGTTTAAGTTATTTGAGTCAAGATGCCAAGATCTAGAAGCTCAAAATAGGAAAGGAAATATGCATCAAAATTCCTATCAAAATTCCTATCCTTATTGATAAAAAATTGGCCAACATTATGGAAGACGTCAATGGCAACCTAACTCCAAATACCTACCAATGTGTATAATCCTAATTCCACCACCAATGCAAGGGAAATAGTGCCAGTGCATAATAAATTGGTATAAGGAGAATATTAAAAACAAGGACAATTAATTGATGCTAATGAAGGTGGAGATAAATCCCTTTTCACTCAAAGAGAATTCACTCCTCTCTTATTAGTTGAAGATGAGGTCAAGATGCAAACAAATGAGAATTGGCAACCCCATGGAGAAAGCTTCACCAATTTCTCATGATGCTGAAGGTAACAATATGATTCATGAGTGTGATTATGATAGGTTGATGAATATGATTAAGCACCATGATGGAAATAATTATGTATGTATCCCTATTATTGATGAATATGATCTTGAGGATAACACTCATGAGGTAGATGATAATGAATTATGACAAAGGTTTAATGCCATATGTCAAATGTTTGATCAACTTGGTAATGATACTTCCCCTCTCAAGAAGTATACATCTGATTTGGTTAATGCCTATAATAAACATAATGTTTATTGCCTCACCGAGCATGGAAAATATGTTCATGTTGTGAATGAAGAGGAACTATGGCAAAGACTCAATGCCATATGTAAAGAATTTAACAGGTCAGGTAAGTCTCCTTTTTCCCAAAGAGATTGCATATCTAATGTTGAGATTACTAATTAGACTAATGATCATGTTGTTAAATATCCTCTAAAACATGAAGGTGAATGTCTTTCTACTGATCAAAGACCTATAGTCATGAAAGAGTTTGATGTTATTTTTGCCTAAGAGGTTGTGAACATGGATAATGAAGTAAAAGTAGAAGTTATTATGCCTCAAGGATAGTCAAGAGATCCATCTAATGTTGAAGTATATTCAAAGGTGTTGGATCATTAAGAATGAAATCTTGATACTCCCAGACATCAGGTATATATTGGTCTAGAAGATGGAGAAGTTCAGACACCCATCATACACTCTAATTTGTAGTTTTTTTGATAGCATTCAATGTATATGATAGAGATCACAATATTTTCAGCCCCAATCAAGGTTCCTAGAAATCAAGAGAGATCATTCATGAAGATTCCAAATAGTCTATGTGCAGATAAGAGAGGACATAGAGTTGGTAAGCTTCATGACCATACACATATGTAAGTGATTGGTGATGAGCATGCTTCTCATGCTAGGCTACTCTCATGGAGGGAAAAAGATGAAAGGGGAACTATATATAACCCTATTTAAGGTATGATAATATGTTTTACCTCAATAGTGAGGTTTGTAAATAGTAGAATAGGTGTGTTTTTTCTTTCATTTGTGTTGTGTTCCACAAGTGTTCAAGTGAACACATGTGTGTTTCTTTTGAGTTTGTCTTATTTTATGTCCCTTTCCTTTATGTTTTATGAGTTTTCAAAAGTAATTTATTTGTCAATCTAGTGTACAAGTGATTTCATGGCCCAATGGACATGATTAGGCAATTGGTCATGGCATAACAAACATAACACCCTTGGGAAATCACCAATAATGTTGACCATTTTGACCACAAGTCAACAAGGGTCAACCTCCTATAGTCAAAAACTTATATAGGGGTCTAATATTTTGTCATTGGGTATGTTATAGTCCATTTGATGCCATTGCATATGTTTTTATCCTTGGTCATGGTCTAATTAAGTCCTTATGTCATTTTGAGTCACTTAGAGGTCATTTTAGAGTCATATATGAAAGTCATAGGTTTCCATGGTGTTTGAGCATATAGGTGCTATGGAGAAAATCATCACATTGAAAAAAGAGTAATTGAATGGCTTCAATCACTTCATGGTTGAAAGATCTTGTTTGAATAAGATAAGGACATTCAATATAAATCATAATGCTAGAGTGGGGGATGTTAAATTAAAGCCATAAGAACTAGTTGTTTGGACTCAAAGAAATACAACCATGGAGTTTATAAACTTTCAAACTACCAACTATCAAAACCTCACTCAATCAGATCAAGGATCGATTGCACATGGGTGATTTCCCTAAGTCATAATTCAAATTTCCCTAGATCAAGATTTTCGGTGCATATTCTTATGTACATTTTTTGATTGATGGTCCACATTAAAGACTAGGATCAATAAGTCAAGATAGATCTATGATGTGTGTTCAATCATGAAGATGCAGATCAATGGAGAGCATGAATTCAATAGGTCAGATGATCTTGAGAATGAACATAATGGTGCCATGTGTCATAATCATAGTGAACTGATAATAGATCAATGACCCATGCTTGATCACATGGACTGACAACAGATCAATGATGTGTGTTTGATTAGGCAAATCAAAGATGGAAAACATGTATTCAAAAATATAGATAGGGATGGATGGATTTCATGAGGTTAGTAAGTCAATGATCCCATATTGCACACAAGGTTGTTGCATGTTGTAATCATGTTTGATCATATGGAGATTGGCAATGGGTCTATATAAGGCATGCAAGGCTACCAAGTGTCACAATATCTGATGGAGATCAAAGATCAATGTCCAACATTGAAATTGAAGGCCAAGAGACTCACAAGGAGATTTATGGAGCAAATATGATTAGGTTCTAGGGGTAATGAGATGACAACACATGTTTGAAGTGATAATAGGCATATTTTTTTAAAATTAAATGAGCAGTGTGGTAAGGAAATTGTTGGGGGATCAATCCAACTATAGATTACAATTATGACAGCAATAAATGTGGAATTAAACCAGATTGACAAGTAATTAGAATGATAATATCAAGAACAAGAGATACAAGAAAACACCCTGAAAACTTGTATTAACAAAACTCTTTACAAAGGAATACATTTGAAGAAAGTTTCTTTCTTCCACACCTCTCCTAGGTGTATAGATCTCACACTAGATCTCTATTCCTCAAGAGCTCTCTCTCTCAAGAACAATCAACTCCAACAAGCCTGGATTGATTCAATTCTGTACTGTTCTTCTCATACAATGAATTGCAATAATTCACCCAACTACAATAATCCACTACAAGACTATTACAAAGCTAAGAAGATATAATTCTACATATAGAATTAG
Source organism: Torreya grandis (assembly GCA_037957365.1). Classification (NCBI taxonomy): domain Eukaryota; kingdom Viridiplantae; phylum Streptophyta; class Pinopsida; order Cupressales; family Taxaceae; genus Torreya; species Torreya grandis. Next base: position 1,897,404 of record JARHVA010003619.1, on the reverse strand, counting down.
GAGACTTGAGCATGTACACCCAACAAGCAGTTAAGCCACTTGAACAAGGGCTCTAAAAATAGTAATGCCAATAATAGAGACGCGAGCTTGAGTCTACAACTCAAACTTATCATGAAAACACTCGCTTCTATCCACGAAAATAGCTTTCTGGACACGCAGGTAACTGACGTCGGTTCCTGCTGCTTGTCTGTGACCGCCGTCGACCGACCTTCTGCCGACATCGGCATCTCTACAACTGCCTGTGACTGACATCGGTTGCTCCTGACCGATGTCAGTGTTTGTGTAGACCTGAACCTGATAATGAATGCTCCTTGGTGAAGTTTTTAGCTCCACACCCTAACAATCTCCCACTTGGAGATAAACAGCTGCACTAGTACCTGTACAGCAACATCTTCTAGCTCCTCCATCTTTAACTCAATCATGAAGACCAACAGAAGTTGAATGAAGATTCAAATTCTCCTTTGTAACCGGCTTGGTTAACATATCAGCAAGATTCTTATATGTATGGATCTTCTCCAGCTTCAACTCACCATCTTCCAATACCTGTCGTATGAAGTGATACCTTAGCTGTATGTGCTTTGTTCTTGAATGAAAGGCTGAATTCTTAGCCAAATGGATTGCACTCTGACTGTCACTATACAATCTGCAACTCTCATGCTCCCTACCAAGCTCATCCATGAACCGTGTCATCCATATCATCTCCTTGCTAGCTTCTGTGGCTGCAATATACTCTGCTTCTGTAGTTGGCAAGGCAACAACCTTCTACAACTTAGATATCCAGCTAACCGCCGTTCCACCTACAGTAAAAACATAACCTGTAGTGCTCCTCCTGCCATCTAAATCACCTGCCATATTTGAATCTACATAGCCATGTAGAGAAGTATCTAAACCTCCATAGCACAAGTGCCTACTGCTGGTTCCTTTCAGATATCTAAGGATCCACTAAACTGCTTTCCAATGTTCCTTACCTAGATTGGCCATATACTTACTTACCACTCCCACTGCTTGGGCAATATCCGGTCTAGTAAACACCATTGCATACATCAAAATCCTTACTGTGGAAGAATATGGAACCTTACTCATGTACTCTACCTCATCATATGAATTAGGACATTGTTCTTTACTCAGCTTAAAATGTCCAGCCAAAGGTGTGCTTACCGGTTTAGCATCCTGCATATTGAACCGTTTTAACACCTTGTCCACATAATCTGCTTGAGACAGTATCAACCTGTGATTTTTCCTGTCTCTCTTAATGCTCATGCCAAGGATTTTCTTTGCTGCTCCCAAATCCTTCATAGCAAATGTTTGAGCTAATTTCACCTTAAGCTCTGAGATATCCTGCATGTGAGACCCTGCAACCAGCATGTCATCTACATACAACAATAGAATAATATATCTACCATTATCAAATCTCTTGAAATACACACAATGGTCTGATTGACACCTACTGTAGCCATGCTCAGTCATAAACCTGTCAAATTTTAAGTACCATTGCCTAGGAGCTTGCTTGAGGCCATACAATCTTTTCTTCAACCTGCACACAAACTTCTCCTTACCCTTGACCTCGAATCCTTCTAGCTGTTCCATATATATTTCCTCATCCAAATCTCCATGAAGAAACATTGTCTTAACATTTAGCTGCTCAAGATGTAAATCCTCAAAAGCAACCAAAGACAATACAACCCTTATTGAAGTCATTTTAACAACAAGAGAAAAAATCTCACCAAAGTCAATACCTGGCTTTTGTGCAAATCCTTTTACCACTAATCTGGCCTTGTATCTCATCTATCCATTCTCACCTTCCTTCAACCTGTAGGTCCATTTGTTTTTAAGTGTTCTCTTACCAGCTGGCAATTCAACCAAATCCCATGTTTGGTTCTCTCTTAAGGACTCCAACTCCTCAACCATGCCACGCTCCCACTCACTCTTGGACTCTACCTGTATTGCTTCTTCAAAACTCTTTGGTTCTCCACCGTCAGTTAGAAATAGATAAAATAAAGAAGGAGAATATCTAATTGGAGGCTTACTCACTCTTTTTGACATCCTAATGGGTGTCTGAGACTCGTCCACAACACGCTGTCCACCCAAATTCTCTGACAGTGACCGACCTCAGTCACATGTAGACCTGTTACTGGCCAACGTCAGTTCTTCCTGACCGACCTTGGTACCTTTACGGCCGACGTCGGTCTCTGTATGGCCAACACCGGTTTCTGTCCTGCCGACGCCGGTTCCTAACTTGCCGACGTCGGTCTCTGTGTTTTCCTGCAAGTGATTATTTCTTTTTCCCGTGAGCTCATCTTGGACTTTCACCTCATCCAATTCACCATTGCTCTGCTCAAACTGATTCAACTTCCTTAGCTGATCACAATACATCACTCTTTCATTGAAAACAACATCATGACTCCTGATTACCTTGTTAGTTTCTAGATTCCACAATCTGTAACCAAAATCATCTGAGCCATAGCCAATAAACATGCATCTCATAGACTTAGCATCAAGCTTCTTTCTATTTTCCTTATCTATATGCACAAAGGCTTCACAACCAAAAACTTTGAGATATGAGAGATCAACCTTTTTCCCTGTCCATGCCTCTTCTGGAATACCACCATCCAGAGCTGTAGAGGGTCCTCTGTTAATCAGGTACACTGCAGTGTCAACAGCTTGTGCCCAAAACTGTAAGGGCAAACTGGCATGCAATCTCATACATCTTGCATGCTCCATTATTGTCCTGTTCATTCTTTCAGTAATTCCATTCTACTGAGGTGTCCTAGGAACTGTCCTTTGCCTACGGATTCCATGCATGTAACAATAATCTCTGAACTTATGACTGCAGAACTCACCACCATTGTCTGATCTCAGGCACTTTAATCTTTTACCTGTTTCATTCTCAACCATAGCTTTCCAAACTTTAAAAGTATCAAATACATCAGATTTCTTTCTAATACAATAGATCCATACCTTCCTTGTGGCATCATCTATGAAAGATACATATTACTGTGATCCTCCAATGGAAGCAACCTGAGCCGATCCCCACACGTTTGTGTGAACAAGCTCCAACTTGTGCCTCTTCTTAGTAGACCCAGTTTTGAGAAAACTAACCCTTTTCTATTTTCCAAATACACAGTGCTCACAAAATTCTAGATCTATGCCTTTTAAATTTGAAAGCATACCTTTGGACTTAAGAATTGACATCCCCTTCTCACTCATGTGGCCAAGCCTTGAGTGCCACAATTTAGCATCCACATCTGAAGTAGATAATACAAAAGGAGATTTGTTAGTAACACAATTACACAAATAGAGAGTACCTTCTCTCTTACCTCTAGCCATAACAAGTGCACCCTTGGTCACCTTCCAAGATTCTGCTATGAGAGTTACTGTACAACCCTCATCCCCTAACTTTCCTGCAGAGATCAAATTTCTCTTCAAGCTAGGTACATGCATCACATCTCTCAACACCCATGTGTTTCTATTCTACATCTTCAGCTGCACTTTACCTTTGCCAATTATTTTACAGGGCTCATCATCCCCTAGATAAACTATTCCAAAATCTCCATGGATATAGTCACTGAAATATTCCCTATTAGGAGTAGCATGAAAAGATGCACCAAAATCTAATACCCAAGATTCTATATTATTATGCAGAGAGAAAATTAAAGCATCCTGTGTAATACCTGCAATCTTGGCTTCTTCCTTTCCTTTGTGCTGGTTGTCCTCCTTAGGCTTTGACCAACAATCTCTGCTTATGTGCCCCATCTTTCCACAATTCCAGCATTGTGGCCTTCTGCCATTTCTGGATTTAGATCTGCCTTTCCCCTTTGACTTGGATCTTGATCTACCTTTCTTGCTCTTCTCTTTCTACCTTCCCCTGCTCTCAAAACTTAAAGCATTCTCGGATGCCTCTTCTGTGTTTTTCTTGTGTATTTCCTCATTCAAGATAACACTAACAACATCCTCTACTTTCAAAATATTTGATGCAGATGCAGTATTACTTACTGCCATTACTAAGCCATGCCAGCTTTTAGGCAAAGAACATAATATTAAAAGAGCTTTTATCTCATCATCAAACACTATATTCACTGAACTTAATTGATTCACAATACCATTGAAATCATTTAGATGAGTAGAAACAGATCCACCTTCATTCATATGCAAATTAAATAACTGCTTCATAAGATATACCTTATTAGAAGCTGAGGGTTTTTCATACAAATTTGCTAACATAGTCATCAACTCTACCGTAGACTTTGCCTGTGATAAATTAGATATCACAGTGGATGCTAGACTCAGTCTTATAGACCCCAGAGCCTTTCTGTCAAGAACTTCCCATTCTTCATCCTCCATGTCTTTGGGCTTCTTTGCAATACCTCCTAATGGTAAGTAGAGATCTTTCTGATACAGATAGTCCTCTATCTACATTCTCCAGTGTTGGTAATTTTTCCCATTGAACTTTTCCATTCTCAATTTACTTTCATCTGCCATTGTTTCTCCCACTCAAACAAAAATCCCTGCAGAAACTCCTGTGAGAACCTATAATCAATACACACTACACAGATCTAAACCACCTGTTAGTGAACCTGAACTTTGATACCAATTATCAAGCTCTGAACCTATAACCAAGGCTCTGATACCACTTGTTGGGGGATCAATCCAACAATAGCTTACAATTATGATAGCAATAAATGTGGAATTAAACCAGATTGACAAGTAATTAAATGATAATAGCAAGAACAAGAGATACAAGAAAACACCCTGAAAACTTGTATTAACAAAACTCTTTACAAAGGAATACAATTGAAGAAAGCTTCTTTCTTCCACACCTCTCCTAGGTGTATAGATCTCACACTAGATCTCTATTCCTCAAGAGCTCTCTCTCTCAAGAACAATCAACTCCAACAAGCCTGGATTGATTCAATTCTGTACTGTTCTTCTCATACAATGAATTACAATAATTCACCCAACTACAATAATCCACTACAAGACTATTACGAAGCTAAGAAGATCTAATTCTACATATAAAATTAGGAGACTTGAGCATGTACACCCAACAAGCAGTTAAGCCACTTGAACAAGGGCTCTAAAAATATTAATGCCAATAATAGAGACACGAGCTTGAGTCTATAACTCAAACTTATCATGCAAACACTCGCTTCTGTCCACGGAAATAGCTTTCTGGACACGCAGGTAACCGATGTCGGTTCCTGCTGCTTGTCTGTGACCGCTGTCGGCTGACCTTCTGTCGATGTCAGCGTCTCTGCAACTGCCTATGACCGACGTCGGTCGCTCCTGACCGACCCCGGTGTCTGTGTAGACCCGAACCTGATAATGAATGTTCCTTGGTGAAGTTTTTAGCTCCACACCCTAACAGAAATGTCACGTAGGTAGACATGTTAGATAAAAATATTTTGTGGCAAACTAAATACTTAAAAATTGTATTCCACCATTAAAACTTAGTCAATATCACCTCATAACCCTAATAGTCCCAATAAAACACATACAATAAATGGGTATAGAAACACCCCTGCTACACCATCTATCACAAGCAGTCTTGAACAGAGATCGAAGATAAATAGTGACTACTAGGTGAGAGAGTTAGAAATGTATTTTTGTGACCTTTCAAGGTTTAATTAATGGAATGAAAATCAAATAGATTATAGATAGGTTTCCTAACACCTATCCCATAGATTTGGTTGAGCAACTAAAGGCTTATTAGATGATAAATGTGAAGAACGAGGCCTAAAAGACCAATGAATGATTATAGATGGTGAATACAAGTGTCTAGAAGATAGATAATAGTTAGTATAACATCTTATGACTACCATAAAAAAATTTCAACCTCCCTAAGATATTACATATGTGTGAACTCTCCCTAGTCCAGTTTCAAATGCTTGAGAAATGATCCACAATGAAGGTAGTTTCAAAAAGGCTGCGTAAAGAGTCTCTATACCATTTTGGAGAGTTTGTAATATTTTATATGGACACTTATCCAAGGAGACATTCATGGTCTATTTCACACTCCATTATCCTACAATGTAACTAGTTTTCATGCCTTGACATTTGGCATTGTGACCCTTGAAATTTTTTACTTCATTCTCTTCTCCTCTCTCTCTAATTCTATAAGTAGCATCCATTTTGGCTATTATAAGCTAATACCACACCATGTATGTCAAAGCCATGTTAGAATGACATTGTATTCTACCTTTGAACATTAAATGCAATTTTGAATTTGAGTTCATGAATATTTATCTAAGTATACAAAGTGATGTATGATAGAGTTAGTGATAAGTCTATATGATTTCTTGTTTTATCCTTTCATGTTTATGCAAGATTTCATATTATAATAGGTCATATAGAGTGTATTAAATTATGTTAGGCTCCCTTCAAGTGTACTATTTTTATTAGAGTGTGAAATCTGCCCTCTGTTTCATCTACCTTGTGTTGCTTCGTGTATCTCACCTCTATATTAAAACATTAATGTTAGACTCTTTTAGGACTTTGAAGATAGTTTTTATGCCTTGTTTCATTATGATATGAATATGATGGTCATGTGGAAATAAAATTGGTGTATCACCCCCTTATAGGAGGTTCAATTCATTTAATTTCTAACTCTTTTCCCCACAAACAAGCACTAGTTTAGATAAACATTTCAAGATATATTTAGGGAGCTAGACCTTAAATCTAGAGGCTCACATACACTATAGATACACCCACATACTTGGAAGTGTTTTTATGTTTCCCAAATGTGGAAAAGGATTGAACACCCTCTTCTAGGATGCAAGATTTGATGACATGTACCTCATCAGGCCTTATTATTAGGACCTATTTCATTCTCTCTCTCTCTCTCTCTCTCTCTCTCTCTCTCTCTCTCTCTCTCTCTCTCTCTCTCTCTCTCTCTCTCTCTCTCTCTCTCTCTCTCTCTCTCTCTCTCTCTCTTTCTCTCTCTCTTTTTTTTGGGGGGGGGGGTGGTTGGGAGTTTTATTTTCATACAAGTTTTCACTCTTTCTCTACTTTATGAGAGATTGTTTCATGGATAAATTTTACAAGAGTATCTAATCAGGCTTTGTTACCATGAATCATATTCTGGATATGCCACTCTATTTTGGCCGCTAGCTTCACTTGAGGGGAGTGTTAGAGTAGGATATTTACCTTAGCTCATGTTCATATATGTATTTATTTATTCCCACCTCTTTATGTGTGGATATTTCATTTATCTTATTTTATATATTATGAGATATTACATATTTATCTCTTAGATATTATGAAGGTAATTTATAGTTATTTGTATCCTTTAGGGATAGTTATCTTTTAGTTCTAGGTTTGATCTTTAGCTTGATCTTTTAGTTATGTATGATCTCTAGCTTGATCTCTTAGTTATGATTGATTTGCCTGTCCTATATATAAATATATATATATATATATATATATATATATATATATATATATATATATATAAGGCTAATTCAATGTATTTGTATGAAAATCTATGGAAATGGAGCTCTAGATGGAAGGTTTGGATATATAGAGGATTTATCATTGTATGTTCTATTTGTGTATAATATACTGAGGTATTATTTGAGCAATGCATCAATGGATTTTACTATTGTAATGGTTTATAGATTTGACCCTCGATGACAGATTTCTAAATTGTTTTAATTACTATAATAATATATTATTATATTCTGTTGTAATAATAATTAATATTTCTAATTATATATTAATTAAAAATATTACAATAGAATATAATAATATATTATTACAGTAATTGAAATAATTTAGAAAACTCTCACCGAGGGTCAAATCTACAATATATATAAAGTGCATGGAATTAGTGGCCAAAAGGGGGTCTTAAGTAGACATCTTTTTCCTAAAAATCTAGAAATCTCAACTAGTTTAGATTTTTGAGATGGTTACACTCAACATTTGAAGATAATATAAAAACATGAATTGAATAATTTTGAGTCTAGTTCTAAACTATTATTTTTAAAAATAAACATTCAAGTATAAGTAGGTCAAATGTCTAAAATTTGAAGAGGAACTTGTATTTTTTCAAAAAAATATATTATATAGCTAGTCTTGTGCCCCCTCATTTTTTGAGCATCATTTAATAGTTTTGGAAACACCTTGGTGGAATGATAGATAAGATCATATATATTTTACAATTTATATTTTATTTTTATTTTTAATGAATATTTATGTTTATAATAATCTTATAAGTAAATAGACCCTAAAAATGATAAATAATGGATAACCAACCATGCGCCCCCTCCTAATTACATTAAAAAAAAAAAAAAAAATGATTTTTATTTTTATTATATGTATAAAATTAGTCTTAGTTTGCAACTATATATATATATTCATTTGGATGAATGAAATGAAAGATACATAAACAAATATATAGACATGTATAGTTGTGGCATATAGTGACATAAAAAGACATACTTAAAATCAATATAGATAGAAACCTTAAAATAGTCAAAAATTTTTTAAAAAAATGTATTTGGAAAGATGAGATTATGCTCAACATCATAGTCATAGTCTAATAAAATCTCTCAGTAAAATTTATAATATTTATAATGCCTGAATTAGAATTTTGATATTTTTATGCAAAAACACAAATTTAGCTAAGTGTGCAAGTACAAGCCAAAAGTGCACCTACGAGATATAATTCTTATGAATGAATCATGTCTATGAACTAAAACACATACACATTGTAGTGTGTATGCTTTACTACTATTATGTAATGTGCACTATTTTTAAAGCAGGTAAGTGGAATAATTAAAAGGCAAGGGGTGTGTTTACTAAATTAAATATTCCTTATACTTTAACATTTTAGTAAATGTATTAAATTATCACCACTATACATATTCTATAATTGGTCTTATAGCTCCATGATTTACGGTTTAGAAGATAGTTTCTTAAGATTTCAGTATTGAACCTAAGGCATTTAGAGCATAAATATTTTAAATAATGTATTTTTGGACAAACATATTGATATTTTAAGGTTTTTAGGCCTTACATATTCCTTTTTAACATTTTTTAGAGTTCTATGTTTGTCAAAATTAACTTTAAAAAATGAGTGCGCACCCAACCACCCCTTTATGTTTAAAGTTTAGTTATGATTAGGTCCATTATAGGCTAAGAGAAACATAACAATAACATAATAATTTTTTACCATGATAAAAGGGGATAATTTGGGGCACATTTGTGCATGGTCACCCCAATTCAATTTTAATTCAAGCCAAACTAGTGTGAATGGGGAAACACAAAATGTATTGGTGACTTGCACACACCAAACCACCTTTTAATGTTGATTTTATTTGCAATTCATTTCATTATAGGTAAAAAGAGACACAAAAACACCATATCCACTTAGGGCCATCATAAAATTAAATAATTATAGGCACATATGTGCATGATCACCCTATTTACCTTCGAATTCAAGACAAGGTGGTGTGATTAGGGAAATGTAAGTCACATTGTGACCTCTACACACCCAACCATCCACTTATGATAAATTTACTTGAGATTAGTTCCCTTATAGGCCAAAAGTGACACAAAAAAACCATATCCACTAGTGGCTAGGGAAAATACAAATAATTTATGGCATAGGTATGCATGAGCACTCTAATTCACTTTAAACTTAAACCAAAGTGGGATGATTATGATAGCATATGTCACATTAGTGACCCATACACACCAAACTACCATGTTATGCTACTTTTATTTGTTATTAAAAGGTTGATAGGCCAAAAGCAACATAAACAACAAAATATACACTTGTGATGAGATTAAATATAAATAATTTAGGGCACATTCATGTATGATCAACCTCGTTCACTTTAGATTATGGCCAAATTGGTGTGATTATTAAAATAAAGGCCAAATTGGTGTGATTATTAAAATATAGGCCATATTGGTAATTGAAAAACACCCAAAAAATCCTTTATGTTGATTTTACTTATTATTAGGTCCCTTATTAGTTAATTTTAGTCAAGGTCAAATACAAATAATTTTTGGCACATTTATGTATGATTACCCTAACTCAATTTAAATCTAGGCCAAAGTGGTGTGATTATGGAAACATAAAATTTGTTGGTGACATGTGCACACCTGACCACCACTTTATCCAATTTTTATTTTCTATTACATCCCTTATAGGCCAATATTGACACAATACCACCATATCCATTTGTTAATAAGAGAAAATGGGACAATTTGGGACACATTTGTGGATGATCACACCAATTCACTTTGAATTAAAACTAAGGTGGTTTGAATGGGTAACACATGTCATATTAGTGACCCTCTCAACATAAACCAACCCTTTATGCCATTTTTACTTGTGATTATAGGGATTATACGTGAAACATAAAATTAAAACACCATATTCACTTCAATGTAGGTCACAGTGGTGTTATTGGGGTAATGAAAGTATCATTGGTGACTACCGCACACCCAACCACCCATTTATGTTTTTTTTTACTTGAAATTAGGTTCATTATAAGATAAAAGTAACAAAAAATATCATATCCAATTATAAGTGGTGAAAATGCAAACAACTTTTGGCACATTTATGTGTAATCACCCCAACTCACTTTGAATTATGGCCAAAGTCATTTAATTTAGGTAATGTGATTGGATATGGTGTTGTTGAGGTAATGTTTTCTTGATTCAAAGTGAATTTGGTTGATCATACACAAATGTGCCCAAATTTATCCACATTTCCCTCGATTTCAAGTGGATATTGTGTTTTTTTGTTTCTTTTGTGTTATAAGGGTCATAATAACAAGTAAAATAAAGAGAAATGGGTGGCTAGGGATGTCATGCTCACCAATGCAAATTGATGTTTCCAAATCAAACCACTTTGGTATGAATTCCAAATGAATTTGGGTGATCATAAATGAATGTGCCCCAAATTATCTACTTTCTCCCTTGTTGCAAGTGGATATGGCATTGTTGTGTTTATTTTCACCTATAATCCCCATAATCATAAGTAAAATTTGACAAAATAGGGTGTTTAGATATGTGTATGTCACCAATGTGACCCACATTTCACCAATCATACTAATTTGGATTTAATTTCAAATTAATTTTTGTTATTTCACACAAATTTACCCAAAACCATCTGCATTTGTCTTAGTCATAAGTGGAGATGGTGTTGTTTTATCACTTTTGGCCTATAAGGGACTTGATAACAAGTGAAAACAAAATAAAAGGGTGGTTAGATGTGTGTAGGTCATAAACGTGACTTATATTTATATAATCACACTAATTTATCTTGAATTTGAAGTGAATAGGGTGATCATACACAAATGTCTCCAAAATTGTTCACACTTCTTAGTCATAAGTAAAAAAGGTGTTGTGTTTCTTTTTGCTTATAATGGAACTAATTGTAAGTAAAATCAATATAACATAGTGTTTGGATGTACAAGGGTCATAACATGAATTATGCTACCAAAATCACACCTATTTGGCCTAAATTTAAGGAGAAATGGGGTGATCATGCACAAATGTGCCTAAAATTGTTTACATTTATATTGGTCATAGGTGGATATGGTGTTTTTGTATCACTTTGGACCTATAAGGGGACTTAAACACAATAAAAATTGACATAACGAGTTGTTTCAATGTTTTTGGACCACCAATGTAACTTAAATTTCCCCATGCACACCACTTTGGTATGAATTCAAACTAAATTGGGATGACCACACACATATGTGCCCCACATTATCCTTATTTACCTTAGTCACAAATTAATATGGTGTTGTTGTGTCACTTTTGACCTCTAAGAGACCTAATAAAAAGTAAAATTGAGATAAATGGGTGGTTGGGTGTGCACTGGTTCATAAAATTTGTTTTTAACAAACCTATAACTCCTAGAAATGTTAGCAAACAACTCGAAAGGCCCATAACCCTAAAAAATGACAACATGTTTGCTTGAAATGGATATCATTTGTAAAATTTATGCCCTGAAATCATTAGGTTCAATAATAAAATCCAAAAAATGGATAAGTACTTACTAGATTATATTTTGAAAAATTATCTTCTAAATCATAACTCGATGAGCTGTGAGACCAATTATAGAAGATGTAGAATGACCCTTATTTATTATATTTACTAAAATAAATTTAAAGTATAAGTTTACATCAATTACACATTACATAATAGTGGTGATGTGTACACACTATAATGTGTGTGAGATATAGTACGTGTGTGATATAGTTCATGCATGTTATAATGTGTGCACCTTATAGTGCACATGCATTATAACACACATGCACTATAATGTGCACAAACTATGAACATATTATAGTGTGCATGCATCACCAATATTATGTAAGTTTGTATTTTATAATGTGTGAACATTATTTACTATACATGTTTTAGGTTCAATTATATCTAAGTCTAAATCTAAAAGTGGTTACAAGTTTTTGTAAAAAAAAGTGTCTATTTTTTGGCCCCTTAACTTTTTGCAATTACCCATATATAGACATATATAATATATTAAAATAATAATATATATTAAATATCATATATAAAATATATATTATTGTGATATTATTATAATATAAATATAATATTATTACATATTATTAAATTACTATTATTACACTCAGAGACATTCTACAATGGTATCTGAGGGGGGTGGTGGGTTATAATGGAGTGAGTGTGTTCACTTTTAATTCTAGCCTTAAATTTGATATCCATTTGATTATCATTTAAAAAATTCCATTTAAAAAAAGCCAGGTGATATTATCATAACATTTTAACTTTTATTAAAGATATAATTATATAAATAAATACTACTATAAGTTAAAAGCCAATCGACATTATTATACTATATCAAATTCTATATTATTACATAATCAAACATGAGCTAGTCTATTATATAAATATCTAATAACTAATTAAAATTTGTTTGGAACATATAAAAATATCTAATATATACATTACCACACACACACACACACACACACACACACACACACACACACACACACATGTATATGTATATATCCCTGATACCAATAATTAAGGGATACTAGAATGGTGAAAATCCTTGGAAGTCTTCTTCATGCATGCCCTTGACCTATAAAAATTGATCTGGGTTTTTTAAATGAAAATGACAATTGTAAATATAATTATTCCTTCCAAAAACTAATTCCATATAATTTTTATGTATACACCTTAAATTGGTCAAGCAACCACACATATAGTGTCTTTTCATATTACTCTTTACAGGAGACTTTGACTAGGGAATAGGAGCCATGTTCACACTAGCCATGTCTTATATTTTGCTTATCTTAGTCTTGTTTATTTCTTGGGTCACCTTTTTGTTTATAACTAGTCATCTAGAACCTTTTGACCAGTCATTCCACCTTAGCCAAGAAGTGTTCCCCATGCCAATCCTATTCTACTAGGTCCTGAGCCTATAAGATAGGAGCACCAAAATTGGACTATAGTGTTGGACCCTAGGGTGTCCTATTTTTGGTGCTCCTTTTTTTTTGCATTTTAAGTCCCAATAGTCATTTATCTTCACTCAAGAGGTCCTAAACCCATTTTAGCCCCTCACTTAAGTTTTTTTTGTCTTTTGAATATTAATTAATGTGAATAAAGTTCCCAAATTCAAAACAAAGAGTCTCCTAGATAAAGGACTTCACAAGGCATTTTATATCTAGAACTTACTACTTTAGCACATAAAATAATTAAAATCACTCAATAGTATAGCTCAACATTCTACATCACAAATGAATTTGCATGATTGATCAAGGAAGGGCCTAGATGAAATTTCATTCTTGCATCGACCATCCACATTGATTATGCATATTCCCTAAGGGAGAAGTATATTTTATCTGAGACCCTAGATTGAGGGTTAATGTAGGCAATGATTAGGACAGTAGGGGTTCTAGATTGTGTGACCATTCTTCCCTTAAGCTAGTTTTTCCCCCTTTTGATTTTGATACATTTTTTGTTTACATGTGTGTAGATAGATACTGGGTTTTGAGATTGAAATGGACCTACAATGAGCTATATTGACTTCTAACCTTTGAAAGTTTATACATAGGCTCACACCAAGACAATAAACAAAACCCAAAAAACTAAGATCCTTAGGATAATAGTGGTAGAGGTAGACTATAGTGCCAGTGCCACTCCTGTCCACTTTCGGTACTCATATTCAATCAAAAATGGAAGGCCAAATATAGATTCATGATAGTGTCTTAGTTTTACACATCAATTTTTAGCTCCTGAATCATTCATTTTAGTCCATTTTTAGATATGTTTATTTCTTTTCCTCATATGTAAATTACTTGATAAAAATCTATATTATACCATATTAAACTAGATTTTCTCCTTACTCTAGACCCCTTATTATATAGGAATTAAACACTAGATTCCCAAAAATAATAAAATATTTCGTGAACCTAACTTCAAACAAATTTCAAACCCTAGGCACCCTTAGAGTTTTTCCTTCACATTTTTGTGCTAAAATTACATTTCAAAATTTAAAATTTTGTACAAATTTTGATACATTTATTGTCTTTAAAATTGTTTCAAATTTATTTTAGAATTTAAATTAATACAATAATTTTCAAAAATTCTAAAACCCCAACCTAAAACCCTAGATTTCCAAACTAGGTCCTTAAACCCCAAGCCTTCCTCCCTTACAATTTTTAGATAAAATTTTTGGATTTTTTGCAAATTGTTTGGAGTGTTAAAAATATTTTCAAAATATATTTGTTAGTAGTTCTTGCATTTATTTTCTTAATATTAATTTTACATACTCTCTTTGGTGAAAGAAATAAAATGTCAACTAATCCACCTCTTCCCTCTCATCCTATAGATAAATTTCTAAATTTTTCTCATAATTATGACAATGAATGGACAAATTTTCAAAATTGTACATTAGCCAAAAATGTGGAAAATGATTTCATTTACAATGAAGATAATTTCTATTATTGTATTGAGGAATATGATGATAGATATGAAAGTGATAGTGAATAAAAAGTAGATGCATCTTCTTCTCTTAAACCTATCTCTTTCCTTCCCTCTACTAAAGAAAATAATTTTGATAAATGGGAAAGTTACTTTTCAACCCATTCTCCTATGCACAATACATAAAATGAAAAAATTAGTCATGCATTTCGAAGTGAACCTCTCATTGGTGATAATTTGCTTGCATTTGAACCTACTCTCTCTCTCTCTCTCTCTCTCTCTCTCTCTCTCTCTCTCTCTCTCTCTCTCTCTCTCTCTCTCTCTCTCTCTCTCTCTCTCTCTCTCTCTCTCTCTTTTTCTACTTATATGTTCAAATTAAAACAATATAAACACAATAGAATAAAAATTCCAATGCAAAATTCAAATGATCAATATCATGATCTTAACTCTACTTTTTCATCTCAAACAATGAAAAAAGAATGTTTAAATGATAAATATCTTACTATTACTTCTCATATTACAAATGAAAATAATGCATGCACTCTATTCAAGGATAACATAGATGCACATAGTATTCCAATTTCACATGAAAATTTATTTCATATTATAAAAGAATTAACATCTTCTCTTACCCCTCTCCCTAGTAATAATGGAAGTGATAATGAGTATAATAGTGAACATGAAAATGAATATGACAATGAGATTGAATATGAAAGTGATACTTCTACTTCTCCTCTTTCAAATGCATAAAATTCTAATTGTGATAATGCATGGAATAATGATGACTATTATACATATAGTGAAGAATAAAAAACATCTCATGTGTCTAACTATTATCTCACCCCTCTCAAACATAATGCATTACAAAATGTTGCTTCTACTTCTATGCATGATTCTATTTCAAATGATGAAAATGGAAATGATAACATCACATCTTATATTCAATTAGAATATGATTCACTAAATACTAAAAATACCAATGAATCTCCCAAGCCACCCCTACTATAGTAGCACCCATTTATCACTCTTCACCCAAAGAGAATGGTAGCACACATCTCTATACTAAGGTCCAAGTTACCATTCCTCCAAAGGCTCAAGTGAGCACACCTCCTCTCTTGATACAATTGTTAAATGTAGCATTCCCATGGCTAAAATAAATAATAAAATTCAACATTTAAATGAACCACTTTAAGATACGAATATACGATCCCAAGAGATTATTTCTTTAATACATGTAGTTGGTGAATTAAAAATCCAAGTAAATCTCCTTACTTTGGAAAACAAGGCTTATAAGTCATAGATGGATGCCAATGACTTGCATGGTAACCCTCTTCCAAAAACATTTGTCAAAGTTTCATTACCTAAGCATTTTTAGATACCATCATTGCCTCAATTTGATGGAACTAAAAATCCATTCATGCACCTCAAAGTCTTTTAGAAGTCTTTACCATCTCATGTGAGTCCTTTGATTATATTGAAGTTGTTCCAGTAGAAATTAGTGGGTGATGCACATAATTGGTTCTTTCATCTACTCCCTATGTGTTCCTTGCATACATATGATAAATTAGGAGAGGTATTTCTCAGATATTACGTAGTAAACATGAGACCTTGTGTTACATATGAGAAACTTGTTGCATTTCATTAGAATCCTTCAAAGCCAGTTAGTGATTATATCTTATGATTTAAGACTTCCATGTTACACTTGATCTATAAACCAATATATTTAGAGGTTCAACATATATTTATAAAATGGCTTTGCTAACCTCTCTTGGAGCATATATTATATCAGACAGAGTCCTATTTTAGGCATCTATGTTATACAGTTTTAGCCTTGGAAAAGAAATTAGGATTGATTGAGGCAGATTCAGTTGATTGGCTTACTTTGGATTTCACAACATTTGTTCCATCTGCATCTCCTATCACACAACATCCACCATGTCCTAAACAAGATAGGAGACCACAACCAAAAAAAACCAATTAAGAATAGAGAACCAATTTCTAGAGAACCACCTATAATATTTACTATAGAGAACAATATCAAGGCACCACAATAGTTTGATTCAGAGTGGGATAGCCCATATGTCATATTATCAGCTCTACTAGATAGGAGGTTAATCACATTGCCTTATACTCATTAGTGAGATCCACATCTCTTACATAGAAAACCACATCAACCCTTTTGTAATTATTATCATATACATGGACATAAAGATAATGATTAGTATGGGCTCATGGATTGCATTAATAGATGTGTTGATAATGGCATCATAAGATTCACACAGGGGGCACTGATATCTCCTCCATGATGGATTCTCAGACCTCATTCCTCCACAAATGAGTCATCCTAGGGCATTCCTTCACATGAATCATCGATTACTCATCATCATAGCAATGTGGTTTCTAGGACAGAGCCTCATAGGAGATCTCTTATCCCACCTACTGAGAGGGTTTGGAGACCAATACAATGAGAGAAGCCTACATATAGTAGTGTAGTCTAGGTACATAGTGTAGTTACATACATACATACATACATACATACATACATACATACATACATACATACATATACATATATATATATATATATATATATATATATCATAGTCAGAGGCACCACAATAGATTTTTTAGGGTCCTATCTCACGTAACAACGTGCTATGGTTAAGATTAGATGAACCCACACTATAAAGCACTGCATCAGATAGATATTCACTACAAACAAGTTTCTAGGGCCTATTTCATGTACCGATTCAATATGATTGATATTAGATGAGCCCCCATCATAGGTTACAACTCCATCTTGATCTATTACTTAGTCATATTCATCACAATAGAGGCCATAGGGTGTTATTTCACACAACAATCCAATATTATTGTAGATAGATGAGCCTCTTTCATAGCACATAGTTTTAGTTTCACATATATTGAGATTACATCTTACAGAGTCTCCATGTACAACTACAGTTAGTGCACTATAGACAACATCAGATATAAGTCATGTTCCTACACAACATGAGTAGTATGGGAGCTTATTCAGTTGGCCATCAAGGTACAAATAATGATACACTAGATAGGGGTTTGATACACATAGAGTGATATCTTACATCCCCTTTTACTAACAACTAGCATTCCTAGTTCTAAATAACCATCCCTAGCCAAACAAAATTATCCAAATCCTGATCTTACCAATGTCTTATTTTAACAATTTTAAACTAACTCACTTTATCAAACAAATTTACAAATTACAATTTTTTTTTCACTCACATATGATTCAAAATCAAAACTAACATCACACTTGAACCTATCAACAAAAATTTAGTGACATCCTAAGTACCATTTTACCAAAACATATGCAACCTTAACATCAATGCCAAATCAACTATTTATAACCAACCATTTACAACAAATATACCAATATACTCCAAATTCCATAGCATAATTGTTGACCATTTTTTGGTCTAACAGGCCAAAAATCAGTCCCCTTCTTCCTCTGCTATTTTAAGCCAATTCATTTTGATTTTGCACAAGTCCAGGAATTTTCTACGGACTCTGCAGGTCTTTTTCTATGGACTCTATAGGTCTATTTCTATGGACTCTATAGGGCTTGATTTTCTATGGACTCTGTAGGTCTATTTCTACGGACTCTGCAGGGCTTGATTTTCTATGAACTCAGTAGTAAGATTTTCTACGAACTCTATAGGTGTTTTCTTTTGGCAGATGAAGAACTAGTTCAGAGAGTGCAAGGTTTTATAAAACTTCTTCAGACTCTTTTCTAGAAATCCACAAGGAAGGTTAGCATTTTTGAACCTTTGAACTGGTTCAATGCCTTGGTTCAACAATTGAGTTCATCGGCTCAGTTCAAAGGCTTGGTTCAATTCAGTTGGTTCAATGCTTTAGCAAAATTCAATGCTTTGGTTCAATAGCAGAGTTTAATGTTTTGGTTCAAAGCTCAAGTTCATCAGCCTTGGTTCATTGCTTGGTTCATTAGATGGTTCAATCATTCAGTTCATTGAGTCGGTTCATCGGCAGGTTCAATCAAACGGTTTAGTGCCTTGGTTCAACAATTGTTTGAACCATTGAACTGGTTTAATGGATTGGTTCAAGCAAATGGTTCAAAGGCTTGGTGAAACAAAGGATTGGTGTGTAGTGTTGAACCGTTGAACCATTTTTGGTTCAATCAGTCGGTTCCATGCCTTGGTTCAATTGGCAAGTTCAACGTTTGGTTCAAGCGATAGGTTCAAAGGCTCGGTTTAATGAAGAATTGGCGTGCAGTGTTGAACCGTTGAACCATTGAACCATTTTTGGTTCAATTGGTTGGTTCAATGGCTTGGTTTAAGGGAGCGTCCTAAAGCCAAAGGACAAGTGCCCTTGTGGAGGGCAATTCTAGGTTCAAGAGCCCTTGCGGAGGGCAAGAAGCACTTCAAAGGAAAAGAGCCGCAAAGGTAAGATTTTTTTGGACTTAGCATTGAAATTAATTCTTTCAGTCTTTTTGTCTAAAGGAATTCCTTTAGACAAAAAGCCTGACGGAATTTAGAGGAAGGCTGCTAGCATGAAGAAAGGACCCGGGGAAGTCAAAGCGGCCAATTCTCGCAGACTTTTTGTTTGCAAGAAAAAAGCCCACAAAAAAGGCCTAAAGGAATTTGCCAAGGACGGTGACATCCTAGAAGCCATTAATTTTAAGAAGATGGATTAGCCATTATTTTTTAAATGATGACGGGTGCGTGGAAGTCAAATTTAAGATGGTGAAATAGCCGTTTGCTTTCAAATTGCCTGAGCGCCAATGTAGAAAAGAGCCTAAGGAACATAGTGACTCACCAAAAGATAGAACCAAGGGCTAAAAGAGATAGAAGGAGACAAACTAGGAAGAAGACAAAGATCCCAGAGAACAAAGAGAGAAAAGTGCCAAGTGTAGGAATAGGCAGATAGTCCAAGCGGTGAAGGGAGGCACCAATTTAAGAAGTTACTCCAGCAGGTGATACAGTGTCTGTGAATTGATTATTATGAGGCACAAATGGCTAACAGTGTGACCCATTTTTCTTCATTTTGCATTAATGAGCAAACAAACTATGTAATCACCTTGAAGAAGCGATCTTGTAAGTAGAGAAATGGTGTGGCTCATAATTTTTCATTGATGTTTAAGCGGCTTGTTCTTCCCAATGATTGAAGCGCACATGGGTAATTTGTAAAATGGTCACCAAAAGGCCTCCTTTCCTTCCTCTATATATTGTAGCCTTGTCATTTGGAAAAAGGATCTTTCACATTTGTAAGGCGAAGCCTTGCCAAATTTTCACCTAAAATCAATAAACACATTTTTACCTCTATTGTGGTTAGATATCTCTATGTGTGTCTGAGTGGTAGTTCTATGTTTAGTCATTGCTTCTTAATGCTTCCACAAGTTTAACATCAACACACCTGGTGTCTATAAGGTGCCATTCATGCAGGTAATAAGAAGAGCTATACCTGGAAGTGCAGAGATAGAAATAATCTACTATACCGTGTGTCCCTTCGACAACACCTATGGTGAGTCTCTATTTTTTATGTTTTCCATTCAAGCCTCCCTGTTAAGCTTCCTGCAGCCTGGTCCTTCTGCCAGTTTGAAGTGTACGTATGTGTTTGTCTAGCTTCAAGTGTGAGAGTGAGTAGGTTGAATCATTTTGTGCATCACCTCTTTTAGAGTAGCTTTGTTTTCTTGTAATCCTTCTCCCTTTTCACCCCCCATTATATATCTATATACCTGCATTAGCACTTATTATAAAAACTCAGATGCATCAAAGGGAGCTAGCCCTTACATAGAGACTCTCCCATTTAGCTTCACTAGTCCCACAGGTGAGAGGGGAGTTTCCATTTTGACATGTGGAAGGCAGGAGCTTGGCACCCTACCCCAAGTGTAATCCACTGCATCAATAATTTTTGGCATGCTTGGTGGGACCCAATTTTTTACACTCAGTAAAGTTTCAGGATTGATGCTAGTCTTGTTATAGTAAACCAATCACTTTCAGCATCTGGTGACTCCACTGGTAAGAGCTTCATTCTTTTGATCAAAGACCAGTCTGACCTCTTATGCCTAAAATCACCACATGGTCTGCTTCTAAGGGTGTTCCTTTCAAATTCATTGAGTTTCTTTTGAACTCACCAAAAAGAATGAGGTTTGAGAGGACCCATCCTTATTCAACAAACCACCTTCCCAAACCTATTGTAAAGAACACATATGCAACAGGGCTACAGTTACATCTTATCATAGCTATGGCACTTCCCTTTGTGAATTTTCATGGCCAGAGTCCATTGAATCTCTAATGTTATGACCCAATTCCAGGATTAGCCCTCAAAAGTGTGCCTTCCTTTGATGGAGAGGGGCCCATTATAGTCATCAAACACATCAAAAATATTGCTAACCTCTGCAATATCCACAATGTCACTGAGGAAAATATTGCAATTAGATTGCTGGCATTATCTCTCAAGGGCAATGCTCTTGACTGGTATGGGACTTTGACTATAAATTTAATCAGTTGTTGGAATGAATTGGGCACTCACTTGATAGACTATTTTGGAGAAAAGAGCAACCACCTCTCACTTGCTAAGAACCTGACTACCATGAAAAGAGCCCCACATGAATACATGCAAGATTTCAATGCTCAGTTTCAGAAGACATGGGATAAAATCCCCATTCTGGTAAAACCTACTCCTAGCTATGCTTTCCTGTATTACTTAAGAGCATTGAATAGTGATATTTTTGTTATGATACAATCCATGGGAGGACATGTGCTACCTACCATCTATGACATAGCCATAGCAGTTGAAAATTACTTAGTGCAGGTTGAGAAGATAGCTCCTAGGCCCCATATGCCACTTTTCCCTGAAATGCTACCTCCACTTCAGACAACTACTCCCACATTAACTCCTCTACCTAGCATTGAGAAACTAGTTGCTGCTCCATCCAATGAGCTTCATGAAGTTAGAAGTCTATTTCAAAGTATGTCAAATGAACTGTGGCTCTTAAAAGGCAGCAAGCTCAAAGAAACTGACCAAACCAAGGATACCAGCAGTATGGTAAAGCTCCTAGATCCCCTTTCTAAAATTACAATCAAGGATAGAGTCAGCTTTCTCAGACTAGACCTTTTCAAGGCTACAACCTAGGTGCTCCTTCATCATCTAAGGTCATGGTGCCCATTCAAAACAATCTAGTGTAAGAACAACCAAGCTGTTCAACCATGGGATATGGTCAAGAGCAGGGTATTTATATAAATGAAATGACAGGTTATTACCCAAATGTACAAGACAATTAGGAAGCCACCCATTCCCAAGTCTTTGAGGCTCCAATGCGACCCATCACGAGTAGCAGTCAGGCCCAGCCTGATTCTACCCTCATGAATCATCTGGAAGGAGAATTCTATTCAGTCAATTATGTGGGTGCTATAGGTAATCAGGCTAACTATGTTGCAACCAACACAAGATTTAAAAGGAGAGTAATGGAAGAAACTCAAGCTACTTCCCAAACGTCAGCAACACCTTCTTCATCACATAGAAATCAAAAGGTCCCAAGTTGTAGACCATCGGTTGTACCTTCAGCTCCGTAGCCTACACCTTAGGCTGTAAATAATTACAAAGAAATTTTGAAGGAAGGCAACCCTTGAGTCAATGTGGTTGACCAGATGAAGAAGCTACACATGAACATCTCCTTATGGGATTTTCTATCAATACCAAGACAAAAGGACATGTTATAAAAGGAATTGCATGAGCTAGATGAACAAGCTATCCCAACAAAAGCTAATAATGTTTTGATGATGAATGGATAGCCTTCCACCTTAGGTCAGACCCATAAAGAAGAAAAGGTTCCTCCCTTTTATGTGTCCTTGGTCATAGGAGATTTCTTGGTGCACAATTGCATCATTGATAATAGAGCAAGCACCTCAGTGATGCCCAAATGCATAGCCAACAAGCTGGGCTTGAAATACAAAGAAATGACCAAGGGAGTCCTGCAGCTGGATGGAACTCTAGCAAAGACAATTGGGGTAGTAAGAGGTTTGAGCTTGATGTTGTATGCTTGCCTGAATTTCTTAGTTCCTCATGATGTGGTAGTGGCAGATGTCCCTCCTTACTTTGCCATCTGCTTATCCAAGGATTTTACATCCAAGATAGGTGGCTACTTAGCATCAAATTGGTCTTATCTAGTTTTTAGGACCAAGTATGGGACTAAAGTTCAAGATTGAATCCAAACCACTCCACAGAGATCATCTGGAACCTTACTCTCTCAAGGTAGCAAATGTTAGCTACACCATCATTGACCAGGAAGAATTCCAAGTAGACCAATCTCCATCCTCTGCCCTTGAAGGAGTTGCAGACCTACTCTTAGATGAATGGGGAAGTGATAATTTTGAGCATGATCCTTACAAATTCATGGAGGAGGTAGGCCTTGGAATTTATTGCATGCATGAAGAGGGTACTTTTGTACCAAATCTGGTGAAAGCTAGCCAGGAAAGCTCAGGTCTATGGCAGTTGTTCTTCGATGGTTCAGAAAGTAAGTTGGGCGCTGGTGGTGGAGCACTATTGGTCTCTCCTTCATAAGAGAGGTATTTTTCAGCCTTCTGATTCCAATTTTCTTGCACATGCAATATTGTCAGAATATGAATCCCTCATCCATGATTTGGAGTGGGCAAGGAAAAGAGGAATCAAAGAGCTACAAGTGTTTGATGACAATCAGCTGATTGTCAACAAGGTAAGAGGCCAAAATTTGATGAAGAATTCTCTACTGAAGTCCTACAAATATAGTGTATGGGACTTAGTGGAAAATTTCTTCACTTTCAATATTACCTCCATTCCTAGAGAATAGAACAAACAAGCAGATAGGATGGTATTAGTTGGTACCCAGTTTAATATTCCTTAGGAAATATGCTGAGACCATAGCTCACATCACTTGAAAGTAGTGATCTGACCTTCTGTACCTGACAACATCACCAATTGGTAGGTTTTCAATAGTGATTAAAAAATAACACTCTTCCTATAAGAAGAAGCAAAATTCACTCCAAAAAACTAGGCAAAGCTACAACAGCAATATGGCAGCCAAATTGTTCAGCTGAAGAACAATAAGCTCTCCAAAGGCTTGGTCACTCTAGAGAGTATCTTCAATGGAGATGACCAATTGAGAAGCGACAAGGTGTGAATTGCAACAAAGGAGGAGCACCATGAGAAGGTGGAAATATTCAAAGACAAGCTGCTTGCACTTGGAAAAGTGTGCACAGACCAGGAAAGGTAGGCTTTCATCTTGTTGTGCCAAAAATTTGCTGATATCTTCAATTGGGAGTATAGTGATTTGAAGGGTTTTGACCCAAACTTGGCCCAACATACCATTGAGCTAGAATAAGGCACCAAGTTGATCAAGCAGAATCAGAGGCCTGCCAACCCAATGATTGAACCTCTCATGCGGAAGAAACTCACCAAGTTGATTGAGTCCAAGATAATATTTCCAATCAAACACTCTTCTTGGCTAGCCAATCTTGTTCCTTTTCAGAAAAAGAATGGGGAGATCAAACTGTGCATTGATTTTAGAGACCTCAATAGAGTCTCTTTGAAAGACCATTATCCTCTCCCAACCATGGAGCAGATCCTTTAGATGGTGACAGGTAGCAATCATTTCTCTTACCTGGATGGGTATTCAGGATACAACCAGATTTTGGTGTAAGACTATGACCAGCACAAGATAGCCTTCACAACCAATTGGGGAAAATTTAATTATAGGAAAATGCCTTTTGGATTGTCTAATGCTAGTGCCACCTTCTAATGAGCTATGGACATGGCCTTTCAGGGCCTGATAAATAAGACTGTGCTGGTATATCTTGATGATGTGACAATTTTCTCTAAGGAAGTGAGCCAACACATGAAGCACCTAAGGAAAATCTTTGAGAGGTGTAGAGAGTTTGGTATCTCTCTCAATCCTAATAAATGCATGTTCACTTTCCATGAGGGGAAGCTCTTTAGTCACATTATTTCTTCAGAGGGTTTGGCTATTGATCCAAAGAGAGTTCGCTCCATCCTGGAGCTGTCCTTACCTAAGCACAAGAAAGGATTACAAAGTTTCTTCAGTAAGATAAATTTCATATGAAGATTTATCCCAAATATTTTGGAGATGGTTAAGCCATTGACCTCTATGCTGAGGAAGGGTGAGGAGTTCACATGGACAGCACAGAGGAAATGTAGTTTTGAAGAAATCAAGTAGGCCATAGCCCAGGCTCCTACTTTGATCAGCCCTAACTTCACCAAAGATTTCAACCTCTACACCTTCGGCAATGAAGAGGTAATCTCTGCCATGCTTACCCAAGCAAGTGATGATAACCTTGAATAGCCAATTGCAATTTTTAGCCAAGGCCTAGAAGGTTTTGTAGTCAGATACACATATGTGGAAAATCAAGTCTTGGCAGTCATATGGAGTCTGAAGAAATTCAGACACATGCTATCCAATAATAGAATCCACCTCATGGTTCCACATCCTAGCATCAAAGATTTCTTGGTCAATCGAAACCTAAATGAGAAGAGAGTAGGGTGGTTCACTAAGGTGATGGAATATGATGTAGATATCAAGATTACCAAATTGGTAAGAGGGAGAGGTCTATGTGAACACCTCGCTATAGACTTTAAGTAGCAAAAAGAGGATAGTCTGCTAATCCTTGATGCAACTACAAAAAAAGAACCAACTATCATGAAGGATTGGACATCAAACGTGAGGCATTTCCTTCTCACTAGTGAGTGCTCGCACTCACTTGACAGGACCAAGAGAAGGTATTTTAGACTCCAGTGTCTCCCTTATGTCCTAATTGATAGAGTGATATTTAGAAGGGATCTGTCAAGAGACTTTTTAAGATGCTTGGACTCAAGTTAGGCCGACAGGGTACTGTCTGAGTTCCATGATGGACCACCCGATGGTCATTTTGCTCATAGGGCTACTACAGCAAGAATAATGAGAGCTAGCTATTTCTAGCCTACTCTTTTCAAGGACACCCATGTCGGGTAGGAAAGTGCCAGAAGTGCACACTTTTTGATGGGAAGCAATAGTTGGCTACCATGCCTTTACAACCTATTTAGGTGGAGTAGTCATTCATGCAATGGGGCCTAGACTTCATAGGGATGATTAATACTCCCTCCAGTGCTTGACACAAGTGGGTCCTGACTGCCACGGATTATTTCACAAGATGGGTAGAGGTTGTTGCTCTAAAGGAGGCCAATGAAAGTGCAGTCCTAGATTTTTATGAGGACCTGGTGGCAAGGTTCAGGGTTCTAGCAACCATAATCTCAGATAATGCATTAGCTTTTTTGGGAAACAAAACAAGTGAATGGGTGCTGAGATATGGTATGTATCTCATCACTTCATCCAATTACTACCCACATGGGAATGGACTAGCTAAGTCTACAAATAAGAACCTAATCAGGATCATCAAGTGAACAATGGAGGAAAATTAGAGGACTTGACATGCCAAGTTGAAAATAGCCCTGTGGGCGGATAAGATCACCCCAAAGAGGGCAATTGGAAACTTGCCATACACGCTTGTCTATGGAAGGGAAGCTAAGCTCCCCATTTCACTCGAGTTGCCATCCTTGGACCTCACTAGCTAGCTACAATTAGAAGAAGGAAATAACATGGAGGTTAGGCTATGCGAGCTGATGGAACTCCAAGAGACAAGGGACAAGGCTATGGCTTCTATGACTAGCTGCCAACAGCAAGTGAAGAGACACTTTGACAAGAAAACTTCATCAAAAGGTTTCTCTAAAGGAGACATTGTTTTGAAATGGGATGAAGACCAAGCTAAGCCTAGAAAGCATGTGAGGTTTGATGACCTATGGAGTGGCCCATACGTAATCACTCAGTGCAAGCAGCATAATGCATTCCAACTCTCCAAGTTAGATGGTGAAGAATTGTATATCCCAGTTAATGGGATACATCTTAAACATTACCATTGAGCCCCTTCTCCATCATGTATATATTTCCTTTGCTTTTATCCTATTTTCCCTAAGTGATTTTTGCACATGTTAGTGGTTTTCTTAGCTTTGTGTGTGTTTTTGTTTCCTTTTGAGGTAAATCTTTGTGATTGGTTCTAGAATTTATCAGAGATATTGCTGATCTTTAAGTTATAATCTGACCCCATGCCTAATGGATTTTGAGGCAACTAGCTTCTAAGCATAGCAAGCATGCTTCCCTTAGGAGTCACCAATTTGTTGACCATTTTTTGGTCTAACAAGCCAAAAATTGATCCCCTTCTTCCTCTGCTATTTTAGGCCAATTCATTTTGATTTTACACAAGTCCAAGAATTTTCTATGGACTCTGCAGGTATTTTTCTATGGACTCTGTAGGTCTATTTCTATGGAATCTATAAGGCTTGATTTTCTACGGACTCTACAGGTCTATTTATATAGACTCTGTAGGGCTTGATTTTCTATGGACTCAATAGTGAGATTTTCTACGAAATCTGAGGTGTTTTCTTTTGGCAGATGAAGAACTAGTTTAGAGAGTGCAATGTTTTATAAAACTTCTTAAACTCTTGTCTATAAATCCACAAGGAAGGTTAGCATTTTTGAACCTTTGAACCAGTTCAATGCTTGAGTTCATCAGCTCAATTCAAAGGCTTGGTTCAATTTAGTTGGTTCAATGCTTTGACAAAATTCAACGCTTTGGTTCAATGACAGAGTTTAACATTTTGGTTCAAAGCTCAAGTTCATCAGCCTTGGTTCATCGCTTGGTTCATCGAATGGTTCAATCATTCAGTTCACTCAATTAGTTCATTAGCAAGTTCATCGATAGGTTCAATCAAATGGTTCGGTGCCTTGGTTCAATAATTGTTTGAATCGTTGAACCGGTTCAATGGATTGGTTCAACGCTTTGGTTCAAGTGAAAATTTAAAGGCTTGGTGCAACAAAGGATTGGCATGAAGTGTTGAACTGTTGAACCGTTAAAGCATTTTTGGTTTAATCAGTCGGTTCAATACCTTGGTTCAATCAGCAAGTTCAACGTTTGGTTCAAGCGATAGGTTTGAAGGCTTAGTTCAATGAAGGATTGGCACACAGTGTTGAATCATTGAACCATTGAACCATTTTTGGTTTAATCAGTCAGTTCAATGGCTTGGTTCAAGGGAGCATCCTAAAGCCAAAGGACAAGTGACCTTGCAAAAGGTAGTTCCAGGTTCAAGAGCCCTTGCGGAGGGCAGGAAGCACTTCAAAGGAAAAGATCTGCAAAGGTAAGATTTTTTTGAACTTAGCATTGAAACGAATTCTTTCAAACTTTTTGTCTGAAGGAATTCCTTTGGACAAAAAGTCTGAAGGAATTTAGAGGAAGGCCACTAGCATGAAGAAAGGACCCAGGGAAGTCAAATCGGCCAATTCTCACAAACTTTTTATCCACGAGAAAAAATCTTGAAAAAAAGGCCTGAAGGAATTCACCAAGGATGGTGACGTCCCAGAAGCCATCAATTTTAAGAAAATGGATTAGCCATTGTTTTTCAAATGATGACGAGTGTGCAGATGTCAAATTTAAGATGTTGAAATAGCTGTTTGCTTTCAAATTGCCTGAGTGCCAATGCAGAAAAGAGCCCAAAGAATGCAGTGACCCACCAGAAGATAGCCTCAAGGGCTGAAGGAGATAGAAGGAGACAAATCAGGAAGAAGACAAAGAGCCTAGAGAATAAAGAGAGCAAAGTGTCATGTGTAGGAATAGGTAGATAGTCCAAGTGGCAAAGGGAGGTGCCAATTCAAGAAGTTACTCTAGCAGGTGATACAATGTCTGTGAATTGATTATTAGGAGGTGCAAACGGCTAAAAGTGCGACCCATTTTTATTCATTTTGCATTAATGAGTAGGAAAACCATGTAATCACCTTAAAGAAGTGGTCTTGCAAGTAGAAAAATGGCGTGGCTCATAATTTATCATTAATGTTTAAGCGGCTTGCTCTTCCCAATTATCGGAGTGCACATGGGTCATTTGTAAAAAGGGCACCAAAAGGCCTCCTTTCCTTCCTCTATATATTGTAGACTTGTCGTTCGAAAAAAGGATCTTTCACATTTGTAAGGTGAAGCCCTAGGAAAATTTCACCTAAAATCAATAAACACATTTTTACCTCTATTCTGGTTAGATATCTCTGTGTGTCTGAGTGTTAGTTCTGTGTTTAGTCATTGCTTCTTAATGCTTCCACAGGTTTAACATCAACACACATGGTGTCTATAAGGTGCCATTCCTACAAGTAACAAGAAAAGCTGTACCTAAAAGCGTAGAGACAAAAATAATCTACTATACAGTGTGTCCCTTCCACAACACCTATGGTGAGTCTCTATTTTTTGTGTTTTCCATTCAAGCCTCCTTGTTAAGCTTCCTGCAGCCTGGTCCTTCTACTAGTTTGAAGTGTACGTATGTGTTTGTCTGGCTTCAAGTGTGAAAGTGAGTATGTCGAATCATTTGGTGCATCACCTGTTTTAGGGTAGCTTTATTTTCTTGTAATCCTTCTCCCTTTTCACCCCCCATTATATATCTATATACCTGTATTAGCACTTATTGGAACAACTCAGATGCATCAAAGGGAGCTAGCCCTTACCTAGAGACTCTCCCCTCCAGCTTCACCAATCCCATAGGTGAGAGGGGAGCTTCCATTTTGACGTGTGGAAGTCAGGAGCTCAGCCTCCTACCCTGGGTGCAATCCACTGCATCAACAATAATATGCGTGATTCAAAATCAAACCAATGTCCATATATATATATCAAAATATATACATTAGTATTAAGTACAATCAATCATGAATGGGTGTCAAGACCTCACTTTTAGTCTCACTATCCCCACCAATGTTAGTCTTATAATCTACCGTAGCACTTGATGGCTCTGCACCTCCTCGAGCTACCACATGCCTCTTGCTATGACGTTCTCACTCTAATATTTAACCATGCTCCTCATGTAAGTCTACATATCACCTCTAAAAATCTGTATACTCATCCATGATCCTCATGCTAATAGATCCAAAATTAAGTAGAGGCATCCTATACATTTCCAACTCATCTCTCTCTCATATTGCCCTAATATATGTAGTTATCACTATAGAAGCCCTATCAAATATATGAGAATGGATACTGATCATGACTATCACTCACTCTATCAATCCCTCTTTCACTGCTCATTAGCTACATGCTATGTGAATTCTCAAAGTGTTGACTCAACTATGGTATCCTAGTAATCATCATTTCCACCTCCTACCTCAGCCTATGATCCATCCCAAGGACCTCCCACTTCACTTGCACACAAAGTATGACACTACATTATCTATATACTTTGAAATCAAACTAAATGCACAAACTTATACATAATTCAAATGTAATCACTACCTACCTCCCATCATCTAGATTGGCTCAGGATCCTCATACTCTAGAGCATCCCCTACCTCCACAGGGTATAATAGAACCTACTGATGCTTAGACCACCATGTGGTATATGTGTCTATACATATAATGTCATACACATATATAATATCAATGGCCATATCTATCACATCTAAAGGTAATGGTACAAGCTCAGCCTCAGTAGGCCTCACATGATCTCCTACCTTGGTGAACATTCATGCACTTCTCACCCACACCCATGTTGCTAGAAGCACATCCTATAATACCCCAAACTATATAGTAACATTTTCATATTGAAAGTGCAAATATACTCCATCCCAATAATCATGTATCCAATAGCTAACTCTCATATATCATAGCTGAAATCCATCCTCTGCCCACCTAAGAAATCCTCTATAATGCCTCCATGCGATGTCACCAGCCACTAATCCATCTAAAACTTGTTTATAATGGTCCATCCTAGGGGATCAAATAGCCAATGTACTCATTCACCACTCTCCAAATGGTTATAGAGGTGCCCAATCTTCCCTAGGTAATCCAATCAACTACACAACTGCTATTTGCTCATAATCCCAACAATGTAATAAGGTCACCACACTCACCCCACCACTGAATGACTCTTATGTCAACCTATAGATATCCCTATATAGGTGGGCTGGCATAGTCCTCCCCATGAGATTAGGTTCCCTATACCTCCACACTACACAATCTTATGTATCTTGTATGAAATAGATACTCCACTCCCCATCCACAATAACAAAAGATACTAACAAAATAACTAAACACTTTCGTAATCGTAGACAATAAATGATAGTAGCACATCACTATCACTACCTCTCTGGTCTATACCCAAGGGCACACCAACAAAGTACAAAGATGCATGATCAATGGCATCAAAACCCATATCATCCTATACTATCATTTATTTCCCACTAATCGGTACATGCAATATATGATACACTTCCTCCAAAGTCATAGTCATATCCTCTATAAGAAGCCAAAAAGTACATGTATTTGCATTCCACCTCTCACATAAGGTGATCACTAGATATAGATCCCACTACACTGTGCCTAGATCACACACATGACCCAACCCTACCCTATCCATGACATCTCTCTCATCAATAGACAATGGTAACAACCTCAATGTGTCCATCACTCGACCCCTATATAACTCTCTCATTTGTACCTCACCCTACAAAATACTAGAAACAACACATATACCAGTCAACAATGCCAAATAAAAATACAAGATAGAATAATAGTGATTAAAAAAGAAACATCATAAAAAAATTATGCCTCTAGGACAACAACATTGGATATAGGACAATAACAATAGACAAGAGTGTTGCAACCTAGACATGAGCATTGAAACATGGACAAGAGCACTGAAACCTAGAAAGGAGCACTGGAAATAGGATAGGAACATATAAACTAGAAAAAAAAATCTAAGCTACTCTTAAACCCCTAAAAAATACCAAAATAGGTCAAAATGTTTTGACAAGAATCAAACATTTGACATGCTTACCAGGGTCACATTGCCACTAGCTTGAACCTAGGCCATCAACTATTTGAAATGGGTCACGATAGGTGCTTGTCTCTTCAAAAAAATTATCACTTTAGAGATTACAATATCCACCTATTCAATGCACAAATCAACCAAAGATCAATCCAATTTTCTACATTAACCAACTTGTTCAATCAAAACAAAATACCATTTTCCCCATAGCTCTTTTTCTCAAACCATTTTCTTCCACAGAATCATGAAAATGATACCTTTGACATCACTCAAGCTTCACTCTCTTACCACCTCATCTACCTACTATGACACAAACATTTATATATTCCTCTTATAACTAGACACATACCTTGGTCATAACTAATCAAATCATGTTCCACTCTCAAGAATGCAATCTAAGTTTTTTATTATTTTTTAGAATTTAGTGTTTAATTCCAAAATAATATGGGGTCTAGATTAAGGAGAAAATATAGTTTAATAATGTAAAATATAGATTTTTATTAAGTAATTTACATGAGGAGAAGAAATAAAATTATCTCAAAATGGACTGAAATAATTGATTCAAGAGTTGGAAATTGATGTGAAGGACTGCGACATTATCATGAATCTAGATCTAGACTTCATTTTCTAATTAGATAGGAGCACCAAAAGTTGATAGGAGTGGCACCAACACTATAGTCCACCTATGTTGGTGTTGTCTTAAGGATCTAATCTTTATAGGTTTTGTCTACTGCCTCAATATGAGCCTATGTACAAAACTTTAGAAGTTAGAAGTCAATAGAGCTCATTATAGGTCTATTTTTATCTCAAAACCATGTATCTATCTACACACACATGAAAAAAAATGCATCAAAATCAAAGGGGTAAAAAATAGGTTAGGGGAAAAATAATTGCATCATCTATAACCCCCATTATCCTCATCATTGCTTACATTAACCCTCAAGCTAGGGTCTTAGATCAAATGTAGTTCTCCCTTAGGGAATGTGCATAATCAACACACATGATACATGCAAGAATGACATTTGCCTAGGCCCTTCATTGATCAAGCATGCAAGTCTATGTGTGATGCAGAATGCTGAGTTATACTATTGACTAATTTTTATTATGTCTAATGTGCCAAAATAGTAAGTGCTACATATAAAATGCCTTGTATAGTATATTATATAAGAGACTATTTCAAATTTGGGAAATTTAATCACATTTATTCGATATTGGGAAACTTAAGGATGAAGCTAAGAAAAGGGCTTGGACCTATTGAGTTAAATAAATTGACTATTGGAGTTTAAAATGACCTTGAACAAGAGTGCTGGAAATGGACACTAATGGTACCAAAATTATAGTCCAACCTCAACACTCTTGTCCTACAGTCTCAGGACTAGGGGGATGGAAAGAGGATAGAAAACATGACCTGGTTAAGGTGGAAAAACTATTTTAAAGGCTCAAGATGACAAATAATAGGTAGAAAGGTGACTCAAGCATAAAACTTGACCCTAAATGAAGGAAATGAAAGACACAGCCAAATGTGAATAAATTATTCTCTAGTCAAAATCTCATGTGAAACGATTATGAAATACATGATATGTGTGGTTGCTTGACCAATTTAGGGTTATACATTTCCCCCCGTTTTAATCTAGTGATGCAATGAAATGAAGTACTCGAGTAAAAGAATGAAAGGAAAATGCATATCTAAACCTACCTACATGGAGATAAGTGTGCTAAAAAATAGGGTCCAACTCACTTTTTGGCTAGGGAAGTGGATGGAGAGCCAAATAGTACCTAGATAAAAAATAATCCCTAAAATGGATGCCCCTTATATTAAATTTGAAAGTGAAATCTCTATAACATGTAGAAGGAAGGCAATGCTTTCCCCCTGTGCTAAGTCTAAATGGATTGAGAAATGATCAAAGGCCCAAAACTAATGTCTATCCTCTATCCCACATAAACTCATGTAATCTAGAATGTGTGTATGGAATTTGTATACTATGAAGAGAAAAGTCTGTCATGCCCCCACTCAGAACAATTTGAACTAGAACTAAGAAGTTCTTGGAGGCCTAAAACCAATATCTATCCTCTATCTCGCATAAACTTGTGTAGTCTGGGTCTGGGTAATGCTATGGACCAACCATTACACAAAATCATAAGGTCTAACTTTATGACAACCTAGGTATAATTGGGTGTAATATGAAACTATGGTAAATGTGTAATAAAGAGAATGACACGCCTTACCATTCTAATCTATATAGTCTTAGATGATGAAGAATATGAACATCTATGTCATGCCCCCATATCTAGTATGTGAGTGAGCGTATGTATAGTCTGGTAATATATATAACCACATGTGCAATGACATATCATGCCATGACCCATGTGTAAAATTAGAGATCAAAACACTGTGCTCTACATTATGCTTGTAATCTACTATCTTGTCTTATAACTATGTCATGTTGTATGAAGTTGAATGTGTGAGACATGTAGTATGTACATGTCCCCAAAAATGGTATCTAAGTCTATTATTGTGAATCCATATAATATAAACTACTATATATGACTTGTCTATATATCCATAAAATAAAGGTATATCCCCTTGAATGTCCTGATTAATGTTGAGTGACCCATGTAATCTTAATCATTTTTTATTTCAACCATTTTGAGCTAAATATGATAGTCTAAATACTAAAGGTGTACAAACCATGCTAAGCGACCCATGTAGTCTTAATCACTACATATTTCAAATGATCTAATCTAAACCTGATGATCTAACTACTAGAGTGTATGAACCATGGTGTATCCACTTATGAGAGCGGATGGGTTATGCTAGGTAAGTATAAGAATAGGAATATTAGGAATAATGCCCCCCTTTTGGGGATAGGGATGTGATCCTTTGATAGAGGAGTTTGAGACAAAAGTGATGAATAGTGATGTAATGATAGAATCAAGGTTGGTATAGTTTTAATTGATTGATAAGTTGTTTGATTGATTAGACTAATTTATTTGAAAATTGAATGAGCTTTTGATTGGTTAGGCTGAATTGTTTGATAGTTGAATGAGTTTTTGATTGGTTATGACCAAATTATATGTTTGGATATAAAATGGAGATAGATACATGTGTGCCATAGTAGGTGGATGATTTAGTGAGAGTGCAAGGCTTGCATGATGTCGAAGGTATCATTGTTATGATTCTATGGAACAAAATAGTTTGTAAAACAGAGCTATGGGGTTGAAGCTATAAGTAAAATGGTATTTTTATTTGAATAAGAAAGTTGTTTGATATAAGAGAATTGGATTTATTCTTGATTCATTTGTGTGTTGACTAGGTTGAGATTCAAAGCTCTAGAGTAGGAGATATGTTGAGGAGACAAACACCTTTTATGACCTGATTTGAGTAGTTAGTAGACTAGGTTGAGGCTATTGGGGAGATTACCATGGTAAGTAGTTGAAACACAAGATTTTTGCCTATTTGGAAGCCTATTTTTGATGTTTTTGAGCTGTTTTAAAGTATTTTAGGAAATTTCCACTAGTTCCAGTGCTCTTGTCTAGGATTCAGTGCTCCTAACTAGTGTTTGATACTATTGTCTAGGTTTTGGTGCTATTGTCTAGTGCTACTATCCTTTTGCAATTTTCTTGTCCATTGGGGTTAGTTTTCTAGGATTTTGAGTTATTTTTTGTTGTTTTGTAGTTTATATATTTTCTTTGGCATGGTTGATTGACATATATACTATTTTTTGATGTTTTTGTAAGGTGAGGTATAGATGAGGGAGTTCCATAGATGGCAGGTGATGGAGACATTGAGATATTTACCTTTGTCAGTTGATGAGAGAGTTGTGATGGATAAGGTAGGGTTGAGTCATATGTGTGACTTAGGTATTGTGTAGTGGGATAGGTATCTAATTACCACCTTATGTGAGAGGTGAAATGTAAATAATTTTTATTTTTGGCTTCTTATAGGAAATATTACTATTACTTTTGAAGATGTGTAAAATATTTTGCATTTGCCAGTTAGTGGACATTGTGTGACTTTGTTGGATGACATAGGTGTTGATGTTATTGATCATGCATCCCTAGATTTTGTTGGTGTGCCCTCAAGAATACACAAGAGATGCAATTATAGTGATTTATTATTGTCAATTATTATGCAGTTGAGTGTTCTACATTTGTAAAAGTGGGTGGTTGTGTTGTTAGCCTCATTTATTGTTATGGATGGGAGTGGGGTATTGATTACATACATGATGCATATGATCACATGCATTATAGATGTGTATATTACTATGTTATCATGGGGTAGGACTATGATTTCTCACTTATATAGGGACATTTTATAGGTTTAATTAGGAGGAATTTAGTAGTGGTGTAAATGTGGCTACTTTATTACATTGTTGGGTTTATGATCACATAGATGTTGTATGATCAATAGGATTACTAAGGGAGAGGTGGGTACCTCCACAACCATTTAGAGAGTAGTGGACGAGTATGTTGTCTATTTGGTCTCCTAGGATAAATCATTATAAATGAGTTTTAAATAGATTGGTGGCTTGGGATATCATATGGAGTACCTATAGAGGATTCCTTGGGTAGCTCGAGGATGGAGTGAAATTGTAGTATATGAGGGTCATTTGCTGTTTACATGACCACTGGGTTGGATTCTATGAGTGTTTTCAATATGAGCACATAAATAAATAGTTTGGGGACCACATGATGTGCCCCCTATAGCATGGGTGTGGGTGAGGAGTGTAGGGCACCTGTGATGGTAGGAGCTCGTGAGAGGCCTATAAAGGTTGAGTTAACACCATTACCTTTGGATACATAGGATGTGGCTATAGATATTCATGATGTAAATGATATTGGATGCATAGAGGCATATACCACATGGTGGAAGAGGCATCGATGAGATCCATTATA
This sequence comes from Torreya grandis, assembly GCA_037957365.1. Taxonomy (NCBI): domain Eukaryota; kingdom Viridiplantae; phylum Streptophyta; class Pinopsida; order Cupressales; family Taxaceae; genus Torreya; species Torreya grandis. The sequence goes on along the minus strand of JARHVA010003619.1, from coordinate 1,860,702 downwards.
TCCTATTGATGGAGGGGATGCTCTCAAGTATGAGGATCCTACACCTCCTTGAGATACCACATGCCTCTTTCTATGGCTCTCTCACTCCAATAGCCAACCATGATCCTCATGCAAGTCTACATATCACCTCTAAAAATTTGTATACTCATCAATGATCCTCATGCTAACAGATCCAAAATCAAGTTGAGGCATCCTATACATATCTAGCTCAGCTCTTTGCTCATCTCTCTCTCTCATGTTGCCCTAACATACGTAGTTATCACTATAGAATCCCTATCAAAGAGATGGGAATGGATACCGATCATGACTATTGATCACTCTATCAATCCCTCTTTCACCACTCATTAGGTACATGCTATGTGAATTGTCAGAGTGTTGACTCAACTATGGTATCCCATTAATCATCATTTCCACCTCCTACCTCAGCTTGTGCTCCATCCCAAGGACCTCCCACTTCACATTCACAAAAAATATGACACTACATTAGCTATATACTTTTAAATCAAACTAAATGCACAAACTTATATATAATTCAAATGTAATCACTACTTACCTCCCATCATCTAGATTGGCTCAGGATCCTCATACTCTAGAGCATCCCTTACCTCCACAGGGTATAATAGAACCTACTGATGCCTAGCCTAAAATGTGGTATATGTGTCTATACATCCAATGTCATACACATATAGAATATCAATGGCCACATCTCTCTCATCTAAAGGTAATGGTACAAGCTCAACCTCATTAGGCCTCGCATGATCTCCTACCCTGGTGAACATTCATGCACATCTCACCCACACCCATGCTACTAGGGGCACATCCTATAATACCCCAAACTATATAGTAATATTTTCATATTGAAATTACTCATATAATCCATCCCAATGATAATGTATCCAATAGCTAGCTCTCATATATCATAGCTGAAATCCATCCTCTTCCCACCTAGGAAATCCTCTCTAAGGCCTCCATACAATGTCACTAGCCACTAATCCATCTAAAAATTTCCTATAATGGTCCATCCTAGGGGATCAAATATCCAATGTACTCATCCACCACTCTCCAAATGGTTATAGAGGTGCCCACTCTTCCCTAGGTAATCCAATCAACTACACAACTACTATTTGCTCATAAGCCCAACAATGTAATAAGGTCACCACACTCACCCCACCACTAAATGATTCTTGTGTAAACCTATAGATATCCCAATATAGGTGGGATAACATAGTCCTCCCCCATGAGAGTAGGTTATATATACCTCCACACTACACACAATCATATGTATCCTGTATGATAGGAACAAAAGATACCAATAAAAAAACTAACCACTTTCATAAGCATAAAACACTAGACTACACAATAACTGATAGTATCACATCACTATCAATACCTCTCGGGTCTATACCCAAGGGCACACGAACAAATTACAAAGATGCATGATCAATGGCATCAACACCCATATCATCCTATACTGTTACTCATTGCCCACTATTCAGTAAATTCAATATATGATACACTTCATCCAAAGTCATAGTCATGTCCTCTATAGGAAGCCAAAAAGTACATGTATTTGCATTCTACCTCTCACATAAGGTGATCAATAGATATCGATCCCACTTCACTATGCCTAGATCACACACATGACCCAACCCTACCCTATCCATGACATCTCTCTCATCACTAGACAATGGTAACAACCTTAATGTCTCCTTCACTCGACCCCCATAAAACTCTCTCATTTCTACCTCACCATAGAAAATACTAGAAACAACACATCTATTAGTCAACAATGCCAAATAAAAATATAAGAAAAAATAATAGTGATTAATTAAGTAACATCATAAAAAAAATTATGCCTCTAGGAAAACAACATTGAATACAAGATAATAACACTAGATAGGAGTGCTACAACCTAGACATGAGCATTGAAACATGGATAAGAGAACTAAAACCTAGATAGGAGCATTGGATACAGGATAAGAGCTTATAAACTATAAAAAATATCTAAGCTACTCTTAAACCCCTCAAGAACACCAAAATAGGCCAAAAAAATTGATAAGAATCAAGCATTTGATATGCTTACCAAGGTCACGTTGCCACTAGCTTGAACTTGGGCCATCACCTGTTTGAAATGGGTCACGATAGGTACTTGTCTCTTAAATTTTTTATCACTTTAGAGATTACAATATCCACCTATTCAATGCATAAATGAACCAAGGATCAATCCAATTTCCTACATTAACCAACTTGTTCAATCAAAACAAAATACCAATTTCCCCATAACTAAAACCTCATAGCTCTATTATTCAAACCATTTTCTTCCATAGAATCATGAAAATGATACCTTCGACATCACTCAAGCTTCAATCTCTTACCACATCATCTACCTACTATGACACAAACATTTCTATATTCCTCTTATAACTAGACACATACCTTGGTCATCACCAATAAAAACATGTTCCACTCTCAACAATGCAATCTAAGTGTTTTATATTATTTTTTGGAATTTGATGTTTAATTCCTAAATAATGAGGGGTCTATATTAAGGAGAAAATCTAGTTTAATAATGTAAAATATATATTTTTATCAAGTAATTTACATGAGGACAAGAAATAAACTAATCTAAAAATAGACTGAAATAATTGATTCAAGAGTTGGAAATTGATGTAAAGGACTAGGACATTATCATGAATCTAGATCTAAACTTCATTTTCTAATTGGATAGGAGCACCAAAAGTGGATAGGAGTGGCACCAACACTTTATTCCACCTATGTCGATGTTGTTCTAAGGATATAAGCTTTATGGGTTTTGTCTACTACCTTAATTTGAGGCTATGTACAAAACTTCAGAAGTTAGAAGTTAATAAAGCTCATTATAGGTCAATTTGTATCTCAAAACCTTGTATATATCTACACACACATGAACAAAAAATACATCAAAATCAAAATGGATAAAAACTAGGTTAGGGGAAAAATGATCACATGATCTATAACCCCTACTATCATGATCACTGCTTACATTAACCGTCAATCTAGGGTCTTAGATCAAATGTAGTTCTCCCTTAGGGAATGTGCATAATCAACACACATGAAGATGAAAGAATGACTTTTGCCTAGGCCCTTCCTTGATCAAGCATGCAAGTCTATGTGTGATGCAGCATGTTGAGCTATACTATTGACTGATTTTTATTATGTTTAATGTGCCAAAATAGTAAGTTCTACATATAAAATGACTTGTATAGTCTTTTACATAGGAAACTCTTTATTTCAAATTTGGGAACTTTAATTGCATTTGGTCAACATTGGAAAACTTAAGGATGAAGCTAAGAAAGGGGCTTGAATAGATTGAGTGAAGGAAACTGACCGTTGGAGTTCAAAATAAACTTGAATAAAAGTGCTGGAAATGGACACTAGTGGCACCAACATTGTAGTCCAACCTCAACACTCTTGTCCTACAGTCTCAGGACTAGGGGGATGGAAAGAGGATAGAAAACATGACTTGGTTAAGGTGGAAAGACTATTTTAAAGGCTCAAGATGACAAATAATAGGCAAAAAGGTGACTCAAGCATAAAACTTGACCCTAAATGAATGAAATGAAAGACATGGCCAAATGTGAACAAAGTATTCTCCAGTCAAAGTCTCATGTGAAAGGATTATGAAAATACATGATATGTGTGGTTGCTTAACCAATTTAGAGTGTATACATTTTCCCACCTTTTAATCTAGTGATGTAATGAAATGAAGTACTAGAGTAAAAGAATCAAAAGAAAATAAATATCTGAACCTACCTGTGTGGAGATAAGTGTACTAAAAAAAGGGTCCAACTCACTTCTTGGCTAGGGAAGTGGATGGAGAGAAAAATAGTGCCTAGATAAAAACTAAACCCTAAATGGATGCCCCCTATACTAAATTTGAAAGTGAAATCTATATAACATGTAGAAGGAATGCAACGCTTTCCCCCTATGCTAAATATGAATGGAATGAGAAATGATCAGAGGCCCAAAACCAATGTTTATTCTATATCCCACATAAACTCATGTAATCTAGAATGTGTGTATGGAATTTTTATACTATGAAGAGAAAAGTCTTTCATGCCCCCACTTAGAATAATCTAAACTAGAACTGAGAAGTGTTTAAAGGCCTAATACCAATATCTATCATCTTTCTTGCATAAACTTGTGTAGTCCAAGTCTGGGTAATGCTATGGACCAACCATTATAGAAAATCATATGGTATAACTTGATGAAAACCTAGGTATAATTGGGTGTAATATGAATCTATGGTAAATGTGTAATAAAGAGAATGACATGCCTTACGATTCTAATCTATATAATCTTAGATGATGAAGAACATGAACATCTATATCATGCCCCCATATCTAATATGTGAGTGAGCATATGTATAATTTGGTAATCTATATAACCACATGTGAAATGACATATCATGCCATACCCCATGTGCAAAACTAGAGATCAAAACATTGTGCTCTACACTATGCTTGTAATCTACTATCTGGTCCTATAACTATGTCATGTTGTATGAAGTTGTATGTGTGAGAAATGTAGTATGTACATGTCCCCAAATATGGTATCTAAGTATAAATCTGTTTAGAAGTTATTATGAATCCATATAATTTGAACCACTATATCTGACTAGTATATATATCCATTAACTGAAGGAATATCCCCCTGAATGCCTTGAGTAATGCTGAGTGACCCATGTAATCTGAATCATTGTTTATTTCAACCATTCTAAGCTAAATCTGATAATCTAAAAACTAAAGGTGTATGAACCATGCTAAGCAACCCATGTAGTCTGAATCACTGTATGTTTCAAATGATCTAATATGAACCTAATGAGCTAATTACTAGAGGTGTAAGAACCATGGTGTATCCACTTATGAGAGTGGATGGGTTATGCTAGGTAAGTGTAAGAATAGGAATAGTAGGAATGATTCCCCCCTTTTGGGGATAGGGATGAGATCTTGTGATAGAGGATTTTGAGACAAAAGTGATGACTAGTGATTTAATGATAGAAGTAAGGTTGGTATAGTTTGAATTGATTGATAAGTTGATTGATTGATTAGACTAATTTATTTGAAAGTTGAATGAGCTTTTGAATGGTTAGGCTAAATTGTTTGATATTTAAATGATTTTTTGATTGGTTAGGACCAAATTATATGTTTGGATATAAAATAGGTATCGATATGTGTGTGCCATAGTAGGTGGATGATTTATTAAGAGAATAAGACCTGTATGATGTCGAAGGTATCATTGTTATGATTTTATGGAACAAAATAGTTTGTAAAATAGAGCTATGGGTTTGAAGCTATAGGTAAAATGGTATTTTGCTTTGAATGAGAAAGTTGTTTGATATAGGAGAATTGGATTGATTCTTGATTCATTTGTGCATTGACTAGGTTAAGATTTGAAGCTCTAGAGTAGGAGATATGTTGAGGATATAAGCACCTTTTGTGACCTAATTTGAGTAGTTGGCATACTAGGTTGACGCTAGTGGGGAGATTACCCTGGTAAGTAGTTGAAAAACAAGATTTTTCCCTATTTAGAAGCCTATTTTTGATGTTTTTGAGATGTTTTGAAGTGTTTTAGGAAATTTCCACTAGTTCCAGTGCTCTTGTCTAGGAGTCAGTGATCTTATCTAATGTTTGATACTATTGTTTAGGTTTTAGTGCTATTGTCTAGTGCTAGTGTCCTTTTGCAATGTTATTATCCATTGTGGTTAGTTTTATAGGATTTTGAGTTATTACTTATTGTTTTGTAGCTTATATATTTTCTTTGGCATGGTTGACTAACATATATGTTATTTTTTAGTGTTTTTTTAGGGTGAGGTATAGATGAGGGAGTTCCATAAAGGGCAAGTGATGGAGACACTGAGATTTTTACCTTTGTCAGTTGATGAGAGAGTTGTGATGGATAAGGTAGGGTTGATTCATATGTGTGACTTAAGTATTGTGTAGTGGGATAGGTATATGATTACCACCATATGTGAGAGGTGGAATGCAAATACTTTTTCTTTTTGGCTTCTTATAGGGGAGATTACCAGTACTTTGGAAGATATGTACCATATTTTTCATTTTCTAGTTAGTGGATGTCGTGTGAATTTGTTGGATGACATGGGTGTTGATGTTATTGATCATGTATCCCTATATTTTGCTTTTGTGCCCTTAGGCATACATAGGAGATGCAATTATAGTGATGTATTATTGTCAATTATTATGCAGTTGAGTGTTCTACATTTACAAAAGTTGGTGGTCATGTTCTTAGCCTCATTTATATTTGTGGATGGGAGTGGGGTGTTGATTACATACATGATGCATAGGATCATGTGCAGTATAGATGTGTATGGTACTATTTTCTCATGGGGTAAGAATATGCTTGTCCACTTATATATGGACCTTTATAGGTTTAATTATGAGGAATTTAGTGGTAGTGTAAGTATGGCTACTTTATTTCATTGTTGGGTTTATGAGCACATAGTTGTTGTATGATTGATAGGATTATTGAGGGAGAGGTGGGTACCTCCACAACCATTTAAAGAGTATTGAATGAGTATGTTGCCTATGTAGTCTCCTAGGATAGATCATTATAAATGAGTTTTAGATAGATTGGTGGCTTGGGATATCATATGGAGACCCTATAGAGGATTCCTTGGATAGCCTGAGGATGGAGTTTAGTTTCAGTATATGAGGGTCAGTTGTTGGTTACATGACCATTGTTTTGGAGTGTATGAGTGATTTCAATATGAGCACATAAATAAATAGTTTGGGGACCACATGATGTGCCCCCTCTAGCATGGGTGTGGGTAAGGAGTGTATGACACCTATGAGGGTAGGAGCTCATGAGAGGGTTATTGAGGTTGAGTTAACACCATTATCTTTGGATACACAAGATGTGGCTATAGATATTCATGATGTAGATGATGTTGGATGCATAGAGGCATATACTACATGGTGGATGAGGCATCGATGGGATCCATTATATCCTATTGATGGAGGGGATGCTCTCGAGTATGAGGATCCTAGGGAAACATTGATTATATTTAAATTGCGTATAAGTTTGTACTTGTTTTAAGTTATTTGGAAAATGTATATATAATGTAGTGTTGTATTTTTGCATGTACATGGAGTGGGAGGTGCTCAAGATAAAGAACCTACCGAGGGAGGAGGTAGAGATGATGGGTTTTGGGAGACCATAATTGAGTTGACACTCTAAGAGCTTACACGTTACATTCCTAATGATGTGGTGGAGGGTTTGATAAAGCATGTGATAGTTATAGCTAAATTTTATGCTCATTTTTTGATAGGGATGCTATAGCTATAGTTGCATATGTTAGAGTAGAGGCAAAGAGAGATGAGCTAGATAGGCATAGGATGCCTCCACTTGATTATGGATCAATGAGTATGTGGATTATAGATGAGTAAACATATCTTTAGAGGTGGTATATGGATCTACATGATGAGCATGGGTGGCTACTAGAGTGAGAGAGTCAATTTAAAAGGCATTCAGGAGCTCAAGGAGGTGTGGGTTAATCAAGTGCTAAGCTAGATTATGAGACAAGTACTGAAGGAGAGAGTGAGATTGAGAGTGAAGGTATGATGCCCATCCATGATTGATTATATCTTGATATGATGTACATGTTTTGAATTTGTTTTATATATATATGGTTTCTATTTTGATTTCAACTCATGTATACTATGTTATAGGATTTAAAATATATTGTTATATTCATTACATATGGTTGTTTTAGAAGTAGTTGATTTGGTATTGATGTTGAGGCTACACATGTTTGGTAAAATGGTACTTGGGATATGCATTTGATTGTTTTGTTGATAAGTGTGATGTTAGTTTTTGATTTTGAATTATATGTGAGTAAAGAAATTTATTTGGTTTGTAATTATGTGAGAAAAAAATTTGTTGGTTTTATAATTAGGAAATTGTTGGGATAAATTGAGTTGGTTTGAGGTTGGTAAATTATTTGGATGGGTTGAGTTGGTTTGAGATTGGTAAATTGTTTAGATCAATTGAGTTTCTTTAATGTTGGTAAAATAGGAATTGGTAGGATCTGGATTTTTGATAAGTTGGTTTTTAGCTATGGATAGTTATTGGGAATTAGGAATGCTAGTTATTAGTATGTGAAAATGTAAGATGACACACTATTGGTATTACTTCCCTAAGAGTGGATCAATAATACAAAGGATAGATAGTCCTTTGTTCCATCATTTCCCTATTAAGTGAAGCTATGAAAAGATATTGGTATGAGTGTGCATTGTATCACTCTTTGTTGTATCACTATTTGAACCCTGATGGATAACTAAATAAATGCCCATATTGCTCATGCTGTGTAGGAATATGTTCTATATCTAATACTATCTATTGTGTCCTAACTATATATGGACATGGATATTCTATAAAATGTAACTTTATTGGATGTGCAATAGGAACTATGTGTTTTGAAGAAGGCTCATCTATCTATAATTCTATACCTTGTGGCCTCTATTTTGATGTGTATAATTGAGCCATAGATCGAGCTGGAGATAAAACCTATGATGAGGGATAATTTAATCTCAATCGTAGTGGATTACTATGTGAGATAGGACCTAGAAAATATGGCCATAGTGAATATTTCTCTTGAGCAGTACTCTATAATGTGGGTTCATTTGATATTAACTATAGTGGATTTCTACAAGAGATAGAGCTCAAAAACTCTATCCATAGTGAATATTTGTCATGAGTAGTACTATAATGTGGTACTTGTGACTCTACTAGACATGTATATGGAATTGCACTATGTACTCTATAGACTACAATGCTATATGTAGTCCATTCTCGCTATACTAGTTTCTAAACCTTCTAAATAGGTAAAATAGGAGATCTCGTATGAGACTTTGTTCTATAACTTGCATTACTCTCACTATGAGTGACCAATGATTCCTATTGAGGAATGTCCTATGATGACTTAGTAATATATGAATAAGGTATATGGTTCCATGGTGGAGGAGATCTTGGTGCCCCCTATGTGAATGCTATGATGCCATTATCAACACATCTAGTAATGCAATCTCTGAGTCTAAAACAATCATTATCCTTGTGTCCATGGATATGATGACAGTTACAAAAGGGTCAATGTGGTTGTCTATGTAAGAGATGTGGATCTCATCGATGAGTAGAAGGTAATGTGATTAACCTCTTATCTAGTAGTGATGATAATATGATAGATGGGCTATCCTACTCTAAATCAAACTATAATGCTACCTTGATGTTATTCTCTATAGTGCATACTATATGTTGTGCTCTAAAAACTAACTCTTTATTCTTAACTAGTTGATTTTCTGGTTGTGGTCTCCTGTCTTGTTTAGGACATGGTGGATGTTGGATTCTAGGATCTGTAGATACTATTTTGAAATCTAGAGTAATCTGATCAAATGAATCTACCTTAATCAATCCCAATTTATTTTCTAATGCTAAAATTGTGTAGCATAAGTGTCTAAAAGAGGACTCTATTTGATATAGTAGATGATAAAAGAGAGGTTGGTGAATCCCCTTAATAAAAATATACTAAATTCTAAATCTAATAGTTTGTATATCAATTATAACATGTGATTCTTGAACCATAAGATATAATCACTAATTAGCTCTAAAGTATTTTGATGTAAAGTTGCAAGTTTCTCATATGTAACACAAGGGCCTCTGTTTGCTATCTAATTTGTGATAAATGCATCCTCTAAGTCATCATATGTGTGAAAGGATCCAATGAGGAGTAGATGAAAGAACCAATTCTATGCTTCCCCCACTAAAGTCTACTGTAATAATTTTTAGTAGAAATAAAGGACTCAAATGAGATGGCAAAGCCTTCTGAAAGGCTTGAAGGTGTAAGAATGGATCTTCAATTCCATCAAAGTGAGGCAATGATGGTATAAGAAAATACTTAAGTAATGAATCTTTTATAAATGTATTTGAAAGAGGGTTATCATGTAAATCATTGGCATCCATCCAAGACATATAGGCCTTTTTTTCTACGGTAAGGAGATATACTTGGTGTTGTAATTCACCAACTACATGAATCAAAGAGAGAATCTCCCAGGATGGTACATTAGAATCTTCAAGTGGCTCATTTAATCATTGAATTTGATTGTTAATTTTATCCATGGGAATTCTAAATTTAGAAATTGGATCATAAAGAAGGGGTGTGCTCACTTGAACCTTGGGATTAATGGTAACTTGGACCTTACTAGAGGGATGTGGACTACCATTCTCTTTAGGTGAGGAGTGAGAACTAGGTCCTACTATAGTGAGCGGTGGTTTGGGAGATTCATTATTATCTTTATGTTTTAGTGTATCACATTCTAAATGAGTAGAAGATGTGCTATTAGCATGAACGTGTGCATTATTTGAAATAGAATCTTGCATAGGAGTAGAAACAACATTTGGAAGTGCATTATGTTTGAGAGTGAGAGAAGAGTTAGAAATATGAGATGCATATTCAACTTCACTATGTGCATAATAATCATCATTATTCCATGAATTCTCATCATTGGAATACTATTCATAATCACTCTCATTTTCATATTCATTTACATGTTCACTATCATACTAATTATCACTTTTAGTGTAACTAGGGAGAGGTGTAAGAGAATAATTTAATTATTTTCTAATATGCAATAAATTATCATTTAAAATTGAAATATCATCTGCATCAATGTTATCCATGGATGGAGTACATGCATTATTTTCATGAGAAGTAAGAGAAATAGATTTATCATTTAGATCTTCTCTGGACACAATAGAGTTAGGAACATGAGATGTATCATTTGAACTATGCAGTGATAATTTGATTCTATTGCATTTATAGTGTTGTAATTTGAACATAAAAGTAGAGAGAGAGAGAGAGAGAGAGAGAGAGAGAGAGAGAGAGAGAGAGAGAGAGAGGAGAGAGAGAGAGAGAGAGAGAGAGAGAGAGAGAGAGAGAGAGAGAGAGAGAGAGAGAGAGAGAGAGAGAGAGAGAGAGAGAGAGAGAGAGAGAGAGAGAGAGAGAGAGAGAGAGAGAGAGAGAGAGAGAGAGAGAGAGAGAGAGAGAGAGAGAGAGAGAGAGAGATTAGGTTCACATGGAAGCAAACTATCACCAATAAGAGGTTCACTTGGAAGTACATGACTAATTTGTTCGTTTGGTGCATAGGAAAATGAGATCAAAAGTACCTTTCCCATTTATCAAAATTATTTTCTTTAGAAGAGGGAATAAAGGTGTGAGAGAAGAAGATGCATATACTTGTACTTCACTATCACTATCACGTATATCATCATATTCCTCATTACAATAATAGTAATTATCTTCATTTTAAATAAAATCATTTTTCACATTTTTGGCTAATGTGAAATTTTGAAAATTTATCCATTCATTGTCATAATTATGGAAAAAATTTAGAAATTGATCTATGAGATGAGAGGGAAGAAGTACCTTAGTGGCCATTTTATTTCTTTCACCAAAGAGAATATTAAAAAGTACTATTAACCAAATAAATACAAAAATAAATATTAACATAGATATTTTGAAAATATTTTTGACACTCCAAACAATTTGCAAAAAATTCAAAATATTTTTCTAAAAATTGTAAGGGAGGAAGACTTGGGGTTTGATGACATAGTTTGAAAATCTAGGGTTTTTAGCTAGGGTTTTAAATTTTTTGAAAATTATGCCAATAATTTAAATTCTAAAAATAATTTTGAATAGAATAAATGCAAAAAAATTAATACAAAAATCAGAGATTTGAAATTAAATTTTTGCACAAGAAAACTACTAATATTATAATTATTTTTGACAAAGTAAACAATTTGGAAAAATTCCAAAATATTTTTCTAAAATTTGCAAGGAATGAAGGCTTGGGGTTTGAGGACCTAGTTTAGAAATCTAGGGTTTTGAGCTAGGGTTTTAGAATTTTTTGAAAATTATGTCAGTAATTTAAATTCTAAAAATATTTTTGAATATAATAAATGTACAAAAATTTATACAAAAAATTGAAAATTTGAAATTAAATTTTTGGACAAAATATGAAGGAAAAACCTTAAGGGTACCTAGGGTTTTAGGCTTGTTCAAAGTAAATCAGGTTAAACAAATATTTTATTATTTTTGAGAATCTAGTGTTTAATTCCTAAATAATAAGGGGTTTGGAGTAAGGAGAAAATCTAGTTTAATATGTAAAAATATAGATTTTTATCAAGTAATTTACATATGAGAAGAAGAAATAAACTTATCTAAAAATGGACCGAAATGAATGATTCGAGAGCTAAAAATTGATGTGCAGGATTGAGACACTATCATGAATCTAGATTTGGCCTTCATTTTCTGATAGGAAAAGAGTGCCAAAAGTGGATAGGAGTGGCACCAGTACTGTAGTCTATCTCTACCACTATTGTCCTAAGAATCTTATCTCTCTAGGTTTTGTTCAGTGTCTTAATGTGAGACTATATACAAAATTTCAAAGGATGGAAGTCAAAAGAGCTTATTGTAAGTTTGTTTCAATATCAAAACCCTATATCTATATACACACATGCAAAAAAAAATGCATAAAAATAAAAAGGGGGAAAAACTAGCTTATGGGAAGAATGATCACATGATCTAGAACCCCTATTATCCTAATCACTACCTACATTAACTCTCAAGATAGGGTCTTGGATAAAATGTAGTTCTCCCTTAAGGAATGTGCATAATCAATGTGCATGATATATGTAAGAATGACTTTAACTTGGGCTCTTCCTTGATCAAGCATGCAAGTCTATTTGTGATGCAGAATGCTAAGCTATATTATTGACTAATTTTTATTATGTCTAATGTGATAAAGTAGTAAGTGCTACTTACAAAATGCCTTGTGTATTCCTTTATATAAGAGACTCTTTATTTTGAATTTTGGAGCTTTAATAGCATTTGGATGACATTGGAAAACTTAATGATGAAGATAAGAAAGGGGCTGGGACCTATTGAGCAAATGAAATTGACTATTGGAGTTTAAAATGACCTTGGACAAGAGTGCTAGAAATGGACACTAGTGGCATTGGCATTGTAGTCCAGCCTCAACGCTCCTATCCTATAGTCTCAAGACTTGGGGGGATGGAAAGAGGATATAAAACCTAACCTGGCTAAGGTGGAAAGACTATTTGAAATTCTCAGGATGATCGAGAATAGGTAAAAAGGTGACTCAAGCATAGAACTTGACCTTAAATGAATAAAGTGAAAGACATGGCCAAATTTGAACAAATCTCATGTTCTCTAGTCAAGGTTTCCTATGAAAAGACTGTGAAAAGAAATGATATGTGTGGTTGTTTGACCAATTTAGGGTGTATACACTAAGTAATCCAAAAAAAATTCAAGCTATTCACAACATACCAACCTTGTTTCTATTATTATGCCACTAGTCATCACGTTTGGCTCGACCTCCTCTATCACAAATATCATCCCTCTCCCCAAAAAGGGGGAATAATTCATATTATTCCCATTTATATACTTACCCAACATACCCTTCTATTATCATAAATAGATATACCATGATTCTTACACATCTAGTATTCAGATTATCACATTCAACTCAGATCGGTCAAGATATACAATGATTCAAATTATTGCATCACTCATCATTACCTAGGACATTCAGAGGGATATACCTTTAGTTTACAAATGCATAAACTATTTAGATATAGTGGTTTGGATTATATGGATTCATAGTGATTTTGGTATAGACTCAAATACTAGATTTGGGGGCATGTACATAATACATGTCTCACACATACAACTTCATATAACATGGCATAGTTTCTACAATTAGATAATAGACTATAGACATAGTGTAAAACATAGTGTTTTAGGCCTCTAGTTTTGCACGTGAGGATGGAAAGATATGTCATATCATGTGTTGTTATATAGATTACCAGATTGTATAGATGCATCACTCACATACCACATTTGGGGGTATGACACAAATGTTCATGTTCTTCATCTTTCAAGACCATACAGATGGAATGGTAAGATATGTCATTGTCTTCTTGCATATTAACCAAAGTTTCATATTATACCCAGTTGTACCCAAGTTATCACCAAGTTGGATCACATGACCATTTGTAGTGGTTTTTCTATTGTATTACTCAGATCTAGATTACACAAGTTTGTGAGAGATAGAGGACAAACATTAGTTTTGGACCTCTAATCATTTCTTAGTTCCAGTTTAGATATTCAGCATGGGGGCATGATAGATTTTTCTCTTCATAGCATACATAATTTATTCACATTCTAGATTATATGAGTTTATGTGGGTTAGAAGACAGACATTAGTTTTGGGCCTTTGAGCATTCCTCATTTTCAGCTAGATTCAGCATAGGGAAAAACATTACCCTCCTTCTATGTGTTACATGGATTTCACATTTAGATTCAGTACAAGGGGAATCCACTCCATGGATTCCTTCTCTATCCATGAATTATTCAACTCTCCATCCACTTCCTTGGCCAGGAAGTGAGTTAGATCCTTGCAACACATTCACCTCCATGTCGGTAAGTTAAGGTACACATTTTCTTGTTCTTTCTTTTACTCTAATATTTTATTTCATTGCATCACTAAAATAGAAGGGGACAAATGTATACATCCTAAATTGGTCAAGCAACCACACATCATATATTTTCATAGTCCTCTTTATAAGAGACTCTGATTGGAGAATATGAGCCTTATTCGCACTAGCCATGTCTTTTATTTTTCTTATCTTGGTTTTATTTCTTGCTTGGTTTTATAACAAGTCATCTAGAACCTTTTGACTAGTCATTCCACCTCAGCCAAGTAGTGTTCCCCATGCCAATCTTATTCCACCAAGTCCCATACCTATAGGACAAGAGTGACATAATTGGACTATAGTACTGGACCCTAGGGCGCTCTATTTTTGGCACTCCTATCTTTTTGTATTTTGAGTCCCAATGGTCATTTCTCTTTTCTTAAGAGGTCCTAAATGCTTCTTATCCTCTCCCTTAAGTTTTTTTTATGTTTTGAATGCCAACTAATGTGAATAAAGATCCCAAATTCAAAACAAAGAGTCTCCTATATAAAGGACTTCAAAAGGAATTTTATATCTAGCACTTGTTACTTTGACATAGTAAATAATTAAAATCAATCAGTAGTATAGCTCAACATTCTACATCACACATATATTTACATGCTTGATCAAGGAAGGGACTCGGCAAAGTTTATTATTGCTTCTATCGTGTGTGTTGATTATGCATGTTCTCTAAGGGAGAAGTACATTTGATTTGAGACCCTAGCTTGAGGGTTAATTTAGGTAGTGATTAGAACAATAGGGGTTCTAGATCATGTGATCATACTTCCCCTAACCCAATTTTTCCCCCATTTACTTTTGATGTGTTTTTGTTTTGTGTGTGTAGGTAGACCTAAGGTTTTATAATAAAATAGGTTATACAACGACACATACAAATGATCAAAAATAAATAAAGACACCTATAGGACCCAGGAACTAGACTACACCATAATGTAGAACCAAAATTTGATTTGGACAATAATGCTAGAATTGGACTACAACACTAGACACCAAAGTGTCTGCTTGTTGGTGGTCCTATCCTTTTATCAAACGAAATCCAGATTCAGGTTTCTAAGATCTTCGTAGTCTTGCACAGTAGTTTTCAACCTTTGTAATAGTCATCTTAGCCTATTTTTATAGATAAATCATCTCTTTTTCTCATGTAATTTATTTGATCAAATTGATATAAATCTATGTTTTATTGCACTTGATTATATTTCACCGCTTAATCTAGGCCCTTTATTGTTTAGGAACTAAACCCTAGTTTCCAAAAAATAATAAAATAGTTTAATAAATAAAATCTGAACATTAAAATACTAAGGAAAACAAATAAGAATAACATAAGGTAAACCAATTAACTATAAATCAAAATTGATAAAGTTTAGCTTTTCTATGGAAGTCAAAATAAATTAATATTGGTTTTTTTAAGAAAAGGCTTAACATCAAGTTTTATTTATATTGTAATTTTATTTAATTTTCTTTTCAGAATAAGAAATAATGGTTTCTTCTCAAATGATGCCCAAATAATGACAAATTGATATTTCCTAAGTGTTATGTCATCTATTTGTTGGATGATGATCATTGGGCTGTCGCTCCATCTTAGATTGATGAAGTAATTTTTTATTCAATATTTGTTAGGGTTATAACCTATGTAAAGAGTTGTATAAATAGGAATATTCTAGTGTGTCAAAGGATCAAGATTATAGAAGTAAAGTACATAGGTGGACATTAGTAAAAACAAAAAATCTCTCAAAAAATTGCTTCTGTAAAACTCTGAATGATATTAAATTATATATTAATTGGACCTGAATATACTTTAAAAGTTAGATCAATTCATTTTCAAAGTGAAAATATGTATTAAATTTATTTAAAATTTAACATATGTATTATAATATATTAAGTTTTGAGAAAAAATAAACAAATTAAATTTTATATATTTGATTTTTGGTACTCTTATTATTACTTTACTTGGGTAATATAGAGCACTATTTCCATTATGACATAATCATAAATTATCATAAAAATTATGATATATTATATTTATATGTTACTATAGATTGAACCTTACTATCCATACAAGATAATTCAATTTATTAATAAAACATTTTGAGAACTTTGTTGTAATAAATATGTGTCAACGTAATAAAATAGTTGGTGTTAGTAATAAATAAATGATTAGATATATATTACATATATCTTAACTAGCATATTTATCTTAGATAAATTTATGTAAAAGATGTTAAGAGATATCTTTCTTGAATTACTTATATTATATTGGATTTGTGACATAAGTGTAATAGGCACCTCAATAATGATATCTCTTAGTGTCTTTTACATAAACTTATCTAAAATATGTATGCTAATATATCATTATCTCTATATATAATATAATATTATATCTATATATTCCATAATATTATATATTTATATAAATTGGATAGATCAAACATATATAATAATTAATTATATATAATATATTATATACTATAGTATTTTATTACACACACACACACACACACACTTTATATATTTCAATACTATTTATATTTATAAATATATGATACAATTATCTATATAACATACTATATACTATTATAATATATTATATTTATAATTAATATATAAGTATAGATTCCATAACCTCAATGTTTTGTCCCCAGGTCAATGACATTGTAGTACTGATTGGAGCTACATATCAGAGGTGGATCCCTGCCACACTCAAATAAACTCTCATGATGTCCTCACCCACCTTTGAAAATAAGATATGGGAAATAAAATATGTAACCATATTGCATGCTACAGACCCCTTTGTAATGGGTGCATGTCATGTAAATTCACTCGCTTCCCTTGAACCCAATTTGGTGTACAATATGGGCCCTCTTTTATTTGATATTCCCTGAAGTACCCTATCATTTCCACTCACCATCACTACATAAATCATCTTCAAATATTTTCCCACTTGCATGTTCTACATGTGTTTTACCTTCCCCAACACTTCACCATTACTGAAGATCATCATCAAATGAAATGTCTCATCTTTTCACATCACATTTCCACATTTTATGAAGAAGCACACAACCTAATTCTCCACCATCACCTCCACCAAAAATATATAACTAATATTTTTTAACACTTCTTTCACAAAATGTGGGATGTGTTTAGTTCTTATAGGTTTTAATTGAGTTAGGACTATCATTTTACACTCTTTTGTTTTATAAAATCTCATTTTATGCAAATAAAAAATTACATACCTTTGGGAAATTATTAGCTTTATATATGGTAAGATATGTAATGAATAACTCATGATGTTTACCTCAAATAGATGGGCTCAAAATATAGATAAAATTAGGCATTGGTGATCTAAAACCACAAAAAAAAATTTGCTAAACAATAATGCTATGCACAATTTTTATGTGCAAGTTAGTTCTGCCAAAGGTGTCTTTTATGACATTAAAATATACTATATTATCATATATGTCTTTATAATTTTATTTCATATATTGTATATATTATATTATAATTATTGTTTAATTTATATAATGAAAGGTGGTTGAATTAAAAGAGGAAGAAGAAGATTTGGGTGTACCATCTCATAGTCCCAAGAAGGATTATGACTTATCACGGTGATCACTATTTTGAAGTAGAGTGATGTGCTTGTGGAAAAGCATGGAATGGGGAAGAGGAATATAGGAGAATATGATGCTATTTTTGGCTACCATTTATCTGGAAAAAGTTATTTCTCTAATTGAGGATGTATCTCTATGCAAAATCTTGTTAGCCTAGGTTTTTAAAGACAAGAAGAGAAACATTACAGACATTGGTTTCCTTGTTTCCCAGAAGTAGAATATTTCTAATGAAAGGGAGGGTATGATATTTGATGATTTGTAATCTAGGGTGGAGAGGTTGGAGAGTGACAATAAAATTTTGGAGGGTCATATTTAGTAAATGTGTACTTAGCTACAAAAAATGATTGAAATAGACAAGTGGTAGG
The DNA here is from genome assembly GCA_037957365.1 of Torreya grandis. Lineage (NCBI taxonomy): Eukaryota > Viridiplantae > Streptophyta > Pinopsida > Cupressales > Taxaceae > Torreya > Torreya grandis. The sequence continues at coordinate 1,842,128 of JARHVA010003619.1, read as the reverse complement.
CTGAAAAGTGATATAGAAGAAAGGAAGAGAGTGTTGTCAATAGATAATAGGCATCAAAACCTTCTTTGGAAATTAGTGCCTTCCTCTTTTCTAATAGTTCACTGTACTATTAACCTTATATGTTTCATTATTGAACCTATGCATATGAAGTAGTGAAATTTGGGGCATACCTTCACTCTATTCTAGGAAGCATATACTTATATGACCAAGACCTAGATCATTGGCTATGCTTTGCTTAACTAATTTTAATATTAAACTCTAAACCTCTATGAATTCTAGGGTTTTGATGAACATAAGTCTAATAAGAGTGGAATTAGTAGGGTAGGTTGTATGTGACCTCAATACCTCATGTATTGAGTATGGCCTATATACTAATACCTAAAAAGGAGATGAATCCTAATGTTGTTCTCCCAATCTAAGAGCCGATACAAGTGAGAGTGATGCTAGTATGTTTGAGTATGAATTCCAATTTGAATTCTTTGAGTTTGACTTGAAACAATAAATTTGAGTTAAACTAATCTCTAAGATGTTATATATGGATGTATGCATAAAAAGGGGTAAAAAGGGATTGATAACCTTAATTTATACAATTATTTCTAAAGCTTGTTAATGAGAATGTCCATCTAAGGGATAAATGAATGAGAGTGGTCTTTATATAGTGTTTTGATATTCATTGAGACATGAAATGAGTCTAGGCAAATCCTAGGATGCTTCAAGGAGTGGAGATATATCCATTAGGGGAAAAAAGAAGATAAAATTCAATGGCATTACCCCCTTTGATAATAATGCATTGCACTATAGACAAAAGGGGCCACACTATTGTCTAGGTGGATGGCACGTGAAAAATGATTTGGGATGCCTATGTGATGGATCAATGTGGCTTTTGGTATATATGGGCATAGGATAGGTGTACGTAAAAGATGGAAAAGGATCAAAAGAGGCCCTAAGATAGGTCTAGGGATAAGATAGGGATATAATGGTCTCAAGTGACACTCATTAGATTAAATGACATTTTAGATGACTACATTTTCTACCTTTATTCTAGAAATGCAGCAAAGCAAAATGACTAGGTTAATGTCAAGTGAAATGCACTTGGACTTACCTATGAGGTGAAAACCATGAACATGGGTATGAATATATGAAATATGCTCCATTTCATGTACTATAGATAAAAATATATGAATCAGTCCTTAATAAATATCAAAATCAAAGACAAAACTGAGTAAATAGATGTGACAAAGGAAATGAATGAATAAACCTCACTGGGTATATGAACTAATGTAAAACCTTGGTGAAATCTTGGTGTGTGTATGTGTGTGTGTAGATGGTGATCAAACAATGAGTAGATTGGATTGGGTTGATGGCTTTCCCAATTCCCATGTGTGGGTGGCTCAAGAACTCAAGCTAGACTTGACTCCATCATTGTCCACCCTTATTTGATGGATCCTAATTTGTGAATAAATTGGATTATATTGATGACTTGTCCAACCCTTATATAGAGATGGTTCAATAACTCAAATAGGCTATGACTCCATCATTGAATATCTATGTGTAGTAGATGAATCTGAAACTAAAATTGTGTGATGTAACTATAACTATGTAAGATGGTTCTATGCCACATAGAAACTCTAAAATGTAATATATCTTAGGGGCCACTTGATAATGTAAAATAGCTTTGGGGTAATCAATAATATTAACCAGTGTAGGCAAAATGAAGCATAAATATGGTGTAATCCTAGTTTAAAATTGGTGCATATGGTATCTTAGGTATATAAGGTGGAGAATTACATGGAGTTTTCATTGCATCTAAGAGAATTGATGCAAAACTAAGCATATGGAAATGATGGGCCACACACATGCCCCAAATTATGATATCTATGCATATGGATTTAGACCAATTCATAGTAATCTATCTTTGTATATCTGTAGCTGAAATAGAAGTGATCATGCCATGCATGAATCCCCCAATCTAAGCAAACATATGTAATTATGTGTAACAACTAAATATATATTATGCATATCTAATAGCATTTGACTGATACTATGTAAATCTAAATTATACCTACCATACCTTTGTGACAATTTTAGAATTTTATATTTTTTAGGATACTAGTCAATAGCACAATAGATTTTGACCTTTGTAGTTTTTTTTTTGTGTCTTGAAAACAATTTTTTGAGTGCAATAGGATGCATTGATATTTGTGACAATCCCCTATGAATTACCCCTCTTTCGAAGGGATTTGTTGAAACATTTCAATAATTATACTCAAATTAAAATCTATGCATCATGTGTGTTAGATTGAAAATATATGATATCTAGATGATAAACCAATATGATGTGTATATATGACATCAAAATATAAAAAATAATAAGAATACGTTGGAAATGTATGATGTATGTTATATCTAGCACTCATAAGGTTGTTAAGATAAATGTAATAAGCTAAGCATGCATATCAACAACAACTATAAATATAATATGAGTAAATAATTAGGGGGGTGGAGCATGATGTCCATTAGGGAACTTAAGGAGGAAGGGGAGATACATGAGGTCCCTCATGGCTTTATAAACTGAATGTGAATATAACAAGTAAGAGACAAGTGTCATGGCCATGATAGATATATGAAAGAATACATACAAACACATGAGGCATGCAAAGTAGGCCAAGGGCCCACAAGAAAAGGGACATGGGTACATGTCACTAAGTATGAGAAAGAAATACATATAAGGGCATGCTCAAATGTCCACATATGCAAATATCAAGCAAGGTTGGCTTCGAGCCACATGGAAGGAAATGTTCAAATTTATACATACACAATCAAGAAACACAGAAAAGGATATGGGTACATGTAAAAATGATACACATAATTAAAGGAATTGTCTTAGAGCCATATAATACTAGAATATTCAAATACCCTCGAGTATATGTAGAAGTAAAGAGACACAATCAAATATAGAATAGTAAACCTAGAAATGAAAGTATGCATAAGCATGTGGTAAAAATATGTGTAAGAGCAAAGGTGCACATAAAATGAGTCTATAGTATTAGTAGTATAAAAAAAATAGTGTAGTATAGGATTATTAATATCAACATATAATGCTGAATATGTGATATGGAGTATAAAAAGATATAACTTGGACAATCAGAAGATGCGTGTATGATGCCCCTAATAGGTTGATATGTTAATGTTGAATTTGTGTATATGTGTAAGTGCCCCCAATAGGTGAATAATATAAAATTTGGGTCTTTATAGAGGACTAGAGTCATATAGTAATTTTCAAACACTCAAAGAGAACAAGTGAAACATGTATGTATGATAAAACCAACTATACTAACAAAGATAACATATGTAGTACTTGGCAGATATAAGGAATGTAAACATGGAAATACGTAAAATCTAAAAATTTTATTTTCAGAGCAAATATTTGAATGTTTTTGTATTTTTGAACATATTATAGTCTTTTTGTATTTTGTAAGTAATAAGCCATGTACAAGCAACATGAAAATGAAATTGACAAAGAGCAAGATTAAGCAAAATATGTAGAAATAAATTAAAATAATGAAACTATGTAAAGTAAAATATGAGTTGTTTAAATATAGAATCTCCATAGATTCATGATGTTCATTGGATTCTTCATTGACTTACCATTGAGTGAAGATAGACAGTATACCTTAGGGATAAGTTTTTCTATGATTGAGTATGGGCCAAGCTAATTTGGTTTGAACTTTCCTTTTGTATCTTCTTCGGCATTGACATTTTTGATGTTATCTTTTAGAAAGAGATCATTGAATTCATATTCTATGATATGAACATGACTATTGTATGCCTATTGGATTCATTCCTGGTATGATCTTAGGTGCTTTGTGACATGGATGCATGTGTGATCCAACTATTCTAACTCATGAAGATGTCTTTCTCTATATTGGTCATCGATGATAATCCCTTTGATGGATATTCATAATTATGGGACTTATAATTCTAATAGGATAACTACTTTAGTTTCATACACTAGTGAATAAGTAATATCTCATGTCAGTTTAAGAATACTAGTATGATAAGCCCATCAGGGACATATGAGTTGATTATGCCAATCATCATTGAATTTGATAACCATTTTGCTTCAGATATAGTTAATTGTTTTTTTATATCTTATACTTGGAGATTACCCTATGGATAGTATGTATTAGATAACATGTGTCATATATTATATTTATCACATAATTTCTTCGCCATTTTTTTCTTAATGAGGTTTCATTATCTGTGATGATGGTCGTTGGTAGGCTGAAACAAGAAATGATGTTCATAATGAGAAAGTGCATATATCTTATCCTTTTTTATATTGTAATGGGATGGCTTCCACCCATTTAGTAAAGTATTTTTTATTAATAATGATGCATTTTTGACCCCTACTGATTATGGGTTAATTTTACCAATTAGATCAAAGACCCATAACATGAATAACCATGGTGAGATAACATGTTGTAATTGTTATGAAGGAACATGTTGTACATTTCTATGTCATTGACATTTGTCACATAATAATATTCTTGACATTCTGGTTCTATGGTGGGCCAATAATACCCTTGCCAAAGTAATTTGTGTGACATTGATTTTTTACTAAAATGGCCACCACAATCACTGTCATGTACTTGGGTGATGGCTAACTTAGCTTTGTCAGATATCAAACATTAGATTAAGTGTCTATCAAAAGATCAATCAATAATTCCATATCAATGATGATGTAATCAAGGTAATTTATCTATAATTTTTGCTTATCATTCCTAGTGTAAGTATTTAGCATGATAGATTTATGAAAAAAATTCTAAATATAAGAAAATGATTTTGAGGATTTTTTACTACATGCGGTGGCTAAAACTAATAGAGATATGAGGTCATCATGGGATACCAATGGTAACTATAATCATTTAATAGTGAAGATAGATTTCTAACCATTATTTCAATAGGGATCAATGATGTCATACTTGCAACTGTATCATTGTGATGATTGTCTTTTTGATGAATTTTTTCAATAGAGAAGTATTCGAAATGAGCACATAAACATTAAACCATATTATTGTATGGAATTAAGCATTCTTCATTGGTCTGGTAGACATATGTGAATTAATTAAAAAGAAACTATGAATCCCTATAGACCTTGATATATTTTACTTGGAGAGCTTGAGATATATAGAAGCCAAAGATAAGTGCTTTGTATTATATGATATTGTTTGTGCATGAAAAACATAGTCGATATGAATGTGGAATTGTTCTCCCAAGTGGAGTGATAAATACAATTCATCATCCATGTGTCTTAAGTAGCATTGTAAGCTATAAAATCATCTCAAAAGTTATTGTTGATAGGAATGGTATCTAATAATGGCATTGTTGCCAATTGGTCTATAATTATTTAGCCTTTTATTGATTTTTGTAACTTGATTTTTAGATCAAACTGTGTGAGTAGCATTACCTATTTGAATATAAGGCTGGAAAGGTGTGGTTTTGACATAAGAAATTTTAAAGGATCCATTTTTGGGTAAGTGTAAAAAATTGGGGGATAAAAAGGGGCCTACCAATGGACATGATTTTCTTGAGTTTTTAGAAATATGAAATTATATAGATAATCTAAGATATATACACTCCAAATTTGAAGATGGTGTAAGAACATAAAATGTATAATTTCAAGTCTAGTTTCCAAAACACTATTTTTTTTTAAATGGTTAAGTATAACTAGGTCAAACATCTAAAATTTTAAGAACTCCTATTTTTTTAAGAAAATAAAGTTGATAGATGATAGTGTAGTGCACCATTTTTTGAGCAATGTTTAATATTGTTTTAAACCCTTTAGTGAACATTTAGTTAATATATTCTAGTTTTTGACCTATATTTTTAAATATTTTTTCAATGAATACATTTTTTAATGAATTTTACAAGTAAATAGATCCTAAAAACTGATAAAAATGGATAACCGATTGTGTAGTGCCCCAACTACCTCAATTTTTTTTTTTGGAATGTGTGTAAAATTAGGCCTAGTTTATGACCATACAACTTGTTTTGAACTTGGAATAATGAGAAAAAAATTATATGAACATGTATAGGCATGTATATTTGTGGCATGTAGTGGACTTAAAAAGGAATAGTTATAAATCAACATAATTTAAAACCTTAAATTAGTCCAAACATTATAAAAATCATATTTTTTAAAAGAGGAGAGCATGCCCATTACGATCATTTTTAGTTTTTGAACTTTAACATTAAAATTCATAGTGTACTTAACGATCAAAGTTTAATTTTATTATTGTCTACCAAAACTCTTAGACTTGGATGTAGGTTGATAGGTCCAAGCCTTTGTCTTGTAAATCTAAGCGATTCCTGATCTAAAAGGCTTCATGTTTGAATTCAAATTCAAATAGAACAATCACATTAATAACATGATCATGTTAATACATAACATGATCATGTTAATAAATAACACAATCATATTAATACATAACACCATCACATTAATGTAATTATAAGTTTACATTTACATCATTACATTTATTTCCTTATACTTTAAGTTTATTTTAGTAAATATAATAAATTGGGGTCATTACATCTGATAGAGTTGGTCTCAAATCTACATGCCTTACGATGTGGAAATAATTTTTCAAAATATAATCTCGTCACTACTTAGGCATTTTCAAGGTCTAAGTATTGAACCTAAAGATTTTAGGGTATAAATTTTGTAATTGATGTCCATTTTACGTAAACATATAGTCATTTTTAGGTTTTTGTGTCTTCCAGATTACTTCTTAGTATTTTTAGGAATCCTAAGTTTATCAAAATTGAAGTTTAAAAATCACTCAATTCAAACTTGATCAATGGTGGTGTGATTGGGGTAACATAGGTCACATTCATGACCCACACACATCAAATAACCACTTTATATTAATTTCACTTGTTCATCATCCCTCCCTTGTCCTTTTTCACTTCTTACACATCCCTCATCACCCCTAATCACTCTCTCCTCATTTCTCCTTGTCCCTATTCACTCCCTCATTAACCCTCACTATCCCTCACCATCTCTAATATCTCCATCATCATCCTTGATTTCTCCCTCATTGACCCTCACTATCCCTCATCATCCCTAAACACTCCCTCCTCCTCCCTCATTATCCATAATCACTCCCTCATTGACCCTCACCATCCCTCATCATATTTAATCATTCCCTCATCATCCCTAATCACTTATTCATCATCCCTAATCATCTCTAATCACTCCCTCCTTGTCCTTCCTTATCCCTAATCACTCCCTTATTGACCCTCACCATTATTCATCATTTATAATTGCTCACTCATTTCCCCTAATCACTCCCTCCTTGACCTCACCATCCCTCATCATGCCTAATCACTACTTCATCATCCTTCATCATATCTAATCACTAATTCTTCATCATTCATCACCTCTAATCAATCCATCATTAACCATCACCATCCCTCATCATCCCTAACCACTCCCTCATCCTCCCTAATCAATCCCTCATTGACCCTAACCATCCCTCATCATCCCTAATGACTCCCTCATCATCTCTATTCAATTCTTCCTCATACCTCCTTATCCTTAGTCACTCCATCCAATACTTTTATGGTGGTATTTTATTAGGGCTTAACCATGCTAGGATCTATAAGTGAAGAGTTGAGTCATAGCATAAAATTTAAGACATAATGATAAAAAAGATGTGGAAGCAAATTTAAAACATAAATATTTAGAAAATATGAAAAAGTATGGGCCTATTATAAATGATGTAATTCACAATTAAAGATATAACAAAAAAAAAAGAGAAGCAAGTAAAACCACCATAGCACCAAAAATGGGTATTAATTATGAGGATCACCAAGCTATCTGATTTCCTGAAACTAATCAATTGCTTTCCATATGAGGACCTTTTATGATCTGAATAATTACATTAAAGGTCTTATATTTGTATGTATATTTATTGATTCATCATACTAGAGAGTGGAAAATAATTTTAAAATGATTAAAACAAGTAGTCCAGGTTTAGAAAGTGGTACTTAATTTATAACTTCAATATTCAATCCAATAAAGAGTGTCACACTATGAGCTCTCTACTTGCAAAGCTCGAGAAGTTGGTATAAGTTATGTATCACTATAAAAAGGTAAGTAGATAATATATTATGAACCAAATGATATGTCCATTACTAATAATATATCTACTTCCCATAACAAGAAATTATATAAATTAAAAATATTATTTTAATAGAAAATGTAGATCAATGACGAACCAATATACTTCATCATTTCCAATGGAATTTAGAAGAATTTAATTTATCCTGAAGCATATTTTCAAAAAATGAACTTGATATTGAGGCATCATCCATAACCATACATTAGTGGATGGTTTAGTGTAGGCGTTGAGAAATGGATCACCTAGTAGTGTCACTTGGTGTAAAAAATCAAAAAATTTAAATATGCAATCCTTTGTGACATCTCACCATTAGAGGTATGTGATGTTTTACACATGGTCAAGCATATATTTATTTACCATTGAGATGTAGGGTATGAAGAAAATCCTTGAAATTTTGTGTTAGACTATCATGATATGATATACCATATATCGTACTTAGTTCATAATTTTTCAGTCATTAGTGCTAGGAAGTGCAAGAATCTTTTCAATTCTAGCAATAAGTATACTCTTGATGGTAAGAATTCAATGCAATTACATCCTTATGGAACCACATCATAGTGTGGTTTGGATAACATTAAAAAAACCATAAAATTAAATGAATATAAGGATATATTTTAGTCACCTAAACAAGTTCCTACATACTATATACTAAATAATACTATTGATTTGATCCCTTAACTACCTCTACCTCAAACCTCTATATATAGCATAACATTTATATATAATGAGTAGATCAAGTGGTAGATCCATGAAATTATGGATAATGGATGCATATTGCCCAAATCATTACCTTGAATAAACCCAATGTGCTTACACCAAAGAAGGATGGGACATGAGGTTGTGAATTGATCAAAAAAATCTTATCAATATTAAAGTGAAGAAATATTATCCTCATCTAAATATTAAGGCATTTTTCTACCATATGCATGGTTGAGAAGTATTTTCCAAAATTAATCTTAAGTTTGGGTATCTTCATATTCATGTTGAACCTCTAGACATTTGGAATATAGTTTTAAAAACAAAAGATTGTTTGACTAGTTGGTTATGCCTTTTATTTTAACTAAAGTAGAAAATTCATTCATTGAGATGTTGAACGACATCCTCAGGCCCTTTACATTTATTTACTTATACTTAAAATTTATAGTATATATAATCTTCAAGTTAATATTGGATTCATGTACATGTTCACATGATTTTATGTGCAAAACAATAAAAATGTGATCATTTTATTGATTTTACAATAACATGATCACGTTATGTATTAACACGATCATGTTATGGATAAAAAATTATTGAGCTATAATTTAAAAAATGAAATCACATAATTTAAATAACTTAATCATGTTATGGTAAATGTCCATGGAATTGTACCCTAACTTTGTGCACATACCCTTTTGTAATAACGTGTGTCTCATTGTTAATCATATAGTGACAGAGCTTTGGTGTAACAAATACAAGTGCCAAATAGAGTTTTTCCATTGCATAATAATTTAATTCAAAATAAACAAGTGTATGAATGATGTAGTAAATATCTCACTCTTTATGTTGGTCATCATATTGTGTCAAGAGTGCATTGAGTGCATGATCAATCAAAAAAATATAAAGGAAAAGTGTCATATTAGGTATGGGTGGTACCAAGATAAGCATATTAAAAAATTATTGTTTGAGTGCATTAAATATTTATTTACATGCAATATCCCATTCAAATTTTGTATCTTTCCTAAGCAATCTTATTAATTATTAAGTCTTATCTGCTAGTTGTGCCATAAAGCAATGCATTGCTTGAATTTTGCCCTGTAAAGATCTAAGTTGATTTAAATTTTTAGGATGAGACATATACATTATAGCTTTGACATTCTTTGGATCTACCTTGATACTATTTTGGGATATTATAAATCCTAATAATTTACCATATGTCACACCAAAGACACATTTCCTGGGATTTAGTTGTACGTTATATTGTCTTAAACTTTCCAAAAAGGTGTTTTAAATCCATTGCATGACATTGTCTCTCCTTTGATTTAGCTAGTAAGTCATCAACATAGTCTTCAACTATTTTATGAATTAGATTAGGAAAAATATGGGTCATAGTTTGTTGGTATGTTTCTCCAAAGTTATTTAATCCAAAAGGCATGACTATATAGCAAAAGATACCCCATGGTGTGATAAAAGAAGTTTTTTCTTGATCCTCTTCACCTATCTTTACTTGATTATAACCAATGAAACCATCCATGAAAGATAAAATATCATATCCTACTATGGATTATACTATCATATTGATGTTAGTTAATGCAAAGTCATCCTTATGACATTAATTATTTAAATCTATGGAATCAAAACAACATGAAATTTGGCCATTAGACTTAACAATTGGGGTAATGTGGGAGACCCATTCAAGGTGAGAAAATGGTTGAATGAAGCCTACATCAAGGAAAATTTGGATCTCATATTTGACTAAAATAGCCACCTTAGGATGCATTTTAAAAACCCTTTGACAATTATATTTGCATTTAGGTAGAGTGTAATCATGTGTAATGCAATTAAAGTATCGATGCCTAGAATATTTGAATAGGACCAAGTGAAAGTTTTAGGGAAGTCCTTTAATATATATATATATATATATATATATATATATATATATATATATATATATATATATATATATATATATATATATCCTATTCTTTATGTAGGAAAATAGATAGTAATATTATGATACAATCAATGTACATGTCATAGTTGAATTCAATTATTTATTAGTTAAGTAATGTAGATCAACAAACACTATAAGATGTTGTAGGTATGGTGCCATATGTGTCAGTTGGGATATCATTTGAAATGTCAAAACTCTCACCTAAGTATGCTTGGGAATTTATAAAATGAAGAACTATATTATTATGATATAAGGAAGGGAGATACTCATATTCCCTTAAGAATTTTAAGAGAGTTTCATCATTGGAAAATTTGTCAAAAGTGAGTAGATGTGTAGAAACAGTATTATCAATAAGGTCGAGATACATAAGTGAGAGTCTAGAGATAATATTTACTATATTGTTTGTCCATGGAATAGGTGTAAAAAATGCTATATACTGAGAAGCATGGTGAGAAGACTTAGAATTAGAATTAGATGTTATATCCTTATATTTGAGTCCTTCCCTACCTTTTTTATTAGATGCCTCAATAGGATTAAGAATTCCATGTTCATGTTTTCTAAGGCCTTGTCCTATGTAATTCATTTTCATGAAATATTTTATGACAAATGGAGAAGTAAATTTATTATCATGTACATCTGAGGTGTCTATGGGAGACATATATGAAATCTAAATAGTATACTATATAGGTGTTGTAGCAAAACCCATGTTCAGAATATAGTTATGTGTAGGCTCTTTACTTTGAAAATATTTGAATGGATCTTGATCTATATGACATGTGTATATATAAAATTTGTAATTAAAATTTAAACATGCATGTAAAGCTGAGGGGACTATGTTCATATCATGAATCCAAGGTCTCCCAAGCAAAATATTGTAATTAAGATCATTGGGCATAACTTGACATGCTATAGGTAGTGTTCTAGGTACTAATGTAAAATTTAGAGTTATCTAAACTAAAACTTTACATGTAAATATTTAAAATCCTTATATGTTCATATCCAAATGATCCAAATCCTTAGCATGTATATTAAGAAGTCTGAGAAAAGAGATATTAAAATGTGTAACCCTAATCTATTGTTGACTAAAACTCATTTGAAACCCACATCGATAATTTTCAATTGGATGTAAAGAGGTAGATGTTGATATATTATGTGCTAAGGTGGAAGATCTCATTTTTTAAGGAAATATGCTCTTTGGTTCATTTCATAATATTGTTAATATTAGCAATACAATCTGGCTATGTTGTGCTTGGTACCCTGGTGTCATGAAGTGTTGCATAAAAAAC